>JACXSJ010001829.1:0-50937 GCA_014851325.1 Pentalonia nigronervosa | reverse complement strand
CGTTGCTCGGTGCAAAAAAATATATACGTAGTAGGTACGCCCGACGCCCTTTGGCGGCCACTACGATATCGACCACTATATATTATAACATACACGTATATATACCATAATATATAGATGTTTAGGTATAACGCGTATCTTAACGCAACGGTGATGGTTGTCACGAGACGATTTTTCTTTTATATTTTATACCCCGCCGATTGACCCGAAGAAATAAAATAAGAGATGAAAATACATTTTGTAATTATTGTAGTTAATAATATTCTGAATACATAAACATAATTGGCGGTGTAATACCAATGGGCAATACGCGCTAATGTTTATTTATTTATAGTTTTTAAACGTCATGCGTGTTTAGTTAGTAACAATGAGGATTATGTAGGTAGGCACCTACTTATATATAATAAACTATGTGATGCGATCAGTATCAGATAATATACACTGTACGAAAGAAAAATTGTGAAAACAAAATTAATCTATTTTAAGTCGAAAAACTTTTTATGGCAAAAATAGTGCGAGAAAACAAAAACAACAGATTAACCCACGATGAGAGCGTAGAAAAAAAACAAATGAATTTCGTCGGAAAACAATTGAAAGAAATAAGCGTGCCGCGGTGTAAAACGCGGAAAACTTTGGGGATAAGGGTTAGTCGTCGGGACCGTAAAGCTTCGAGGGTAGCTGTCATTAAGAAGGTAACTTTGTTATATTTTCCCTTTCCTTTTCCTTTTTCTTTTTTTTTTCTTTTTAACTGAAACAAACCGTCGGCGCGGTGGCGAACAGGTAGTCACAAAGCACGCCACGACGTCTTTCGTTTCGATTTTCCATTGACGATGACGGGTTTTAAACGGTTCAATCACCTCATCCGGAGTACAGCATCGACACCTGTACCGTTAACCTGTATCTACCGCATCAGGCGCGCATTTCAAACTCATACATTTATCAATATATATATATATAATCGTTAGAAATCGACATCGTCCGCGGGTGGGAAATTAAAACCGGTGACGGTCGTCGGTCGTGGTGGACGAGGAGAGGATAGTGGTCTTGTCCGGACGCGATCGGTACACCGGAAACCGGACACGGCGGCGGTCGGACACCTCTATTTTCCGGGGTAGCTTTTCACCCGTCGCTACCCTGCTTCACCACCCAGTCACACCCCGCCACACACCCGACCCACGTTTCGTCTTTAAAACTGTACCCGAAACTAAATCGCGCCTTTCTCCCTTTTCCCTACCGCACAACCACCCGTCCGCCGTCCGCGTGGTACTCAAAGTTTTCAAAAACCGTCTAGACGAACTGAATGCACGCCACGTCGCATTGTCTTATTGCCGGGGTCGTTTCATTCGTTTCCGGTCTGTTATTTTCCTTTCATCTCGCACCACTTTATTATTTGACCAAGCGCATTTTTCCACCTGAAGCGATCGCAACAAATGCTGAGGCCATCTCCGTACAAACAAATACGCACAGTTATAACGGATCATACATTGTTACTATAATATGGTTTCACGTGGAGTAATATATACACTCAATGTCTAAATACACACGCGTGTGCGTGTGTAGCAGCATCGTGGGACGTGGCGGGAAGTGATGCGGTCGAGAAGTGTAAAAAATTGAAAAAAAAACCCGCGCCTCCCGCTGGGGTTTGTACATATACGGTGCTCGTAATCGCGATAGCTGGTGGTACAAGCACATGGAAAACCGAACGGAATAAATATATATTATGATAAAAATATTACGCGTTTGCGGCGCGTACGTTCCGGCGAGGTTTTTAGTGACAAAAGAATGGGTATTGATCGGATCTTGTAGGTGAATATCCGAGCGAGTCGCTCGAGGGGGAGGGTGCCGTTAAAGTCCACACGCTTAAGTTTGAATAATTAGTTCGGTGAGGGCAGCGGCGCGTAGCGACGGTGTTGCGAGCCGCTACTCACGTATATATCTACACACACCCACACACACACACACACACACACACACGCGCGCGCGTATATATATATATATCACACAGAGCAGGCGGACTCGGGCGCACACGCGGGACGATAGAAGCTCGGGCGGTGGACTAACGGCCAGTGTGGTGTGGAAGTGGTGGCAGTCCGAGGTCCGGCGGCGGAACGTTCGTATATATTATTATGTATGTATATATATGCATAAACGTACACAGTACATACACATACATACATAACATAATATATATATATGCAAACTCGTTGTGGGTGTGTGTGTGGACGAGCAAAAAGCCGGTGGCGGCGGTGGCCAGTCTCTCCGTCTCTCTCGCCATTTATCAATATGCTCACGTGGCCGTCCGGCAACGGCGGCGGTCCACCCCGTTTTCTTGACACCCCTTTATTGAAGAATCGATTAGGTTAGAGAGAAGGGAAGCTGTGCGCGGGTGGCGTTGGATGCTGAGGAGCATATATATATATATATATATATATTTATATATGTATATATATACACTATTCTTCTCTGCTCATGTATATATTATATACATACTACATACATACACATATACATATTATACGGGCAGAGGGGACGCAAAAGCCGGCGCGGTGGTGGAGGGTGTCACCCGGAGGCGGTGGTGGCGGACCAAAGTGATGGCAAAAGCACAAGCTCTCCGGAGGCGAAGGCGACCCGTGACGCGCGGGCAAGGGGGTCGGTCGCGGCGGGTGACGGCGCGCGGTGTGTACGTTGTATTTGAATAATCGCGCGCGGACGGCCGGGGGCGCGCACACGCGTGTTCTCTCTCGGACATCGGCCGGTGTCGGTGGTGTGGCGCGGAGAGAAGTGTGCGTAGAGGTATAGTGTCTGCGCGCGCGCGCGTGTGTGCGTCTAGAGTGAAGGCGCGGCGGAAACACCGTCCCTCCGGCCCACTCTTCCGGCCCGCTGCTTACTTCGCTTCCTCCTCCTCTTGCTTCCCCTCTTTTATATGTATATATATTCCTCTTCGGCCACTCGCTCGCCAGCCAGCCCGTCCGTTAACGGTGGTGTGGCCTGATGGTGTGCGGTGGTGACGGAGGTGGCACGAGTGGTGGTGTCTAGGTTGGAGGTGGCGGCGGTGGTCACTACGTCACGTAGTCCGAGAGAGCTTTTCTCCGAAAACCGAGTCGCAACCCTTTATGCCCCTCCGCCGCCGCAGCCACCACCGCCGCTGCCGATTCGAACGATTTCCATATATGTACGCGCTCGCATGGATGGTTTTTCTTTCGCAGCGCTGGTGCTCTGCCCGGTGACGGCGTGTCAGATACAATATATTTCTGCACGGCGCATACGCAGATAAAAGGTGACTTTTTTTCCGCAACGTACCGTCACCTGGAGACTTAAAGGTCGCGCGCACCCATCCATCGCACTGCTTTTCATTCTTATATATATATATATATTGTAATCTACATAAAATTTATATTTCCCGTATGTGATAGTAACATAACCTAACGCGTAAATAAATCGTATGCCTCTCAAACAGTCCGAGACGGCGGACTTATATGGTAGATATCAACGTAATATGCTGTACTGTAGTGAGAGTAAAACTTTTCGCAAATGTTCGACCGATTGATAAGTTTCCAGTTTTCTCTTTTACTTGTCGGTCATTGAATCGCAAACGAACATTTTTTTCCTCTTGTCGAATGTGTGGAGACGTCTCATAGTAGGGCACAAAACTCGCGTGAATTACCTTAAACTTTGTCAGAAACTATATAACTTACACAATACATACACACACACACACACACATATATATATTAGTATTATTCCCCTAAAGAGTTCTGTAAAAATGTCACCTTTGCTGTCATAATATTTTGCACCACACGCAAGACACTGTTGTTTATATGTTACTACGTTCACTTAACAACAGTTTAAACTGAAACGTATAGTTGATAACCAATATAATATTTAAGTATTTATATGTATAAATATACTATGTAATTATATTAGTAATTACTCGAGGGCCGGTGTACTCAAAGCGTGATGAATACTCTGTGTGTGTACAAAAACAAACTTATTCGCAAAATCAATAAACAACTGAGCTGTAAATGCACACGAAAAACTTTTTGTTTGAACACTTTGTAAGTTTATCAGATTGGAATTTACGTCAATTGACCCCAAAAAGAAAAACACAAACAATTTAAGCAAATTATCTTATAGCCATCTGTTCGACTAAATTTCGACATTCTTCGTATAGATAGTTCTCTTATTTATTTTAAATCTTGTTAATTTTGTAACTTTTCAAGGTAATAGCCTATTGTAAAAAAATTATATTTTTGTAAAAGCCCTACTTAAACATATAAATTGCCATGTTTTATATTCCCGAAATGTATTTTAAATGAGTATAGTTTTATTAGTTTTTCTGCTATTATTTTTTGATTTTAACATAATTTATCGTCCAATCAATATTAGATAAATGTAGTATTTTCATTAGTAAATGGTTTTATTTTGTATAGTATTTAATTGAATTATTTATTTATTTTTATATTTATATATCATACTACTAGAAGTTCGTTACACCTACATGTGTTGTATCCATATTACAAACGTACAACATAGGTAGCTAATTTGTGTTCATCAAAATCCATTTTATGTTATTAATATTAATAGTTAGTTTAAGGGTGAATTGAACTATAATGAAATTTAAAATTAAGAACATTATCTAGAACTTATAGATTTTTATTTATTTTAAATTCTGAGCGGAGTAATAAATGTATAGATTTTACAATGGTGTGTATTTTTTTTAAATTTTAAAATGTGTCTATCTGTCTGTCATCACCTTTTGAGGCAGTAAGAATGCTTCGAATTTCTACTTCAGTATCGTTTTTGGTAATGAATCTAGTTGATATTTTGTGGGGTCAAAGTAAAATATTTTAAGTAATTTTCAAAACCATCAGGAAAAATAAAAAAAATGAAGGAAGGGCTGAAATGTTTACACAAAACCAGTTTTTGTTTTTTTAGTGTAACTCAAAAGCTATAACATATATAATTTAAATGTTTACTAAAGAATACTAAACCATTTTCCATACATGTTAAAAAATGTTAACTGTTTTTGAGTTATTTATTGTTATGGGAAATTTTTTATTTTCTTTTAGTTTTTTTTTAAATTATTGTTAATAAATAATTTCTAATTACGTCAAAAAACTTGAACATATATATAATACAAGGTTCCTCATAAGTTGTTATTAGTGTAATCAAAAAAAAAGTTGAGGATCCACAATAATTTTTTTATAAGCATCTGAAGTTAGAATTTTGACAAAATTCATCAAAGTTGTGAAAATTTACAAATTATTTTGTAATTAGAAATCCATAAACATTTTTGTTTTCATATATAAGATTTGAAAATATAAGATTCCTCACAAGTTTTTTTATATTTTTAAATTTTAAAACGAGTCATGTTCATTTTAAGATTGTAATATTTTAGTATTTTATCTAGTTACACTCTAATATTAAAATATCAATTAAAGCCTACACAATGTGCCTTAGATAATATTCTTATTAATCATATGTAATATCTGTGAAAAAAACATACATTCATTGCATGCCTTAACTATAGGTGCAATCTCCACATTTTTTTGAGGGGGGCTATATTATTTCGATAAAATCCGAGAAATATGTTTCTTATGTTATATATTTTTACGTAATGTATCTGATCAGACTAAAAAATCTATAAAGCTCTTTAACTTTATCAAATAATTAATATAAAATCACAAAATTATTTTGAATAAAAAATTTTTCAAAAATCTTATGTAGATTGATAGAATGTACAACGACTTTAATTATTATAACAAAGTAAGCCCTATATTAAGGATTAGTGTAATATTATTAGAACAAGTAAAATTACTAATTTATGAAAATGCCTTGAAGTTGGTCTTGTTTAAATTATTTGTGAACTTCGATTGATCTTAGATCAATAGCTAGATTAAAGTATTTAGTCTTAATTTGTTTTGAAGTATTAGTTTTTGTGAAAATATTAGACAATATTTTTTTAAGAATAGCACCTATAGTTTTTACTATTGTGGATCAATATTTACTACAATTTAAATCTATTAAATAAAATCTACTATTAGAAATGTTGTTTTAATAAACAATTACTAAATTACTAACATTATTTGGTAAGTAGATAGATAGAAATGCCTAATTGAAAAATAAAATATTCATCAATTTATATTATTAGTACATAATTATTATAATATGATTGTTAAGGAAAAAATAATACAACCTATTATGTATAATATATATTAAAATATCAGTATTTAAAAAAATGAATGTATGATAAAAGTTTATGCATTAATATTAATTAATTGTTATATTTATTTCAAATAAAATATATAAATATATAAATTTACTAAACATCAAATCTATTAGGATTTAGGAATCAAATAAAGAGTGGTTCTAATGTGTTTACATAATATGAATAACTTTTAGTTATGTTATAACAATACACTGACTAAATAGCTTATTCAGCGTATGTGAAATAATTTAAGTATAGATCTAAATTTGTTGTTTACATAATATACTATATATTGTTCATAGTATACATATAAAATAATATATTTAAACGATTAAAAAATGTAAGTACCTATACGGCTATACAGATAAATATTTATTTATGGTGAACATTTTATTCAACATTTAAAATTAATTAACCTATTAAACAGTACTATAGTATAATTAATTAAAACTGTTGCGGTATTTTGTAGTACTTGTACTTTAAAGTTTAAATTTATTTTTCTATAATATTTTTAAATAATTGTTTTTAATAATGGTCCAACAAAAAATATGTAATAGTATTAAAAATACATATTGATTATCTTCATTATGATATAAAATAATACCTTTTTGTATTTTATAATTTTGTATCATATATTTTTTTTTGTATACACTTTGTGAAAAAAATGTACCTAATAGAAAGGTTCAAGATAGACATACATTTTTAAATTTAAAATCATTAATTAAAATTTTTAAAAATATTAATAAGTAAGCATTTAGAAAATTTTAAGTATTATTAAAATTTAATGTATATTATATGTTTTTAAATAAAACATAATTGAGAATATTGTTTTATGTATTAATTTTTTATCGCTCTTCTTAAATACTTTCTTAATAAAAACTAACTTCTTAATTTCCCTCTTTTGTGTTTAATTTGTTAAGTCGATGAAGAACTATCATTGAACTTTCGATGTTTATATCTTTCATATCTTTATGATTGTATATTAACTATCCTTACATTATTCAAATGTTTGAATGCATTTTCTACTTTTCAATTATATACTTCATAGATACCTTGTTGTTTATTGTTCCTGACCCTAGTATGTTTTTTTTTTATATTTTAAGTGTTTATAAAATGATGATTGGACATTTAGTAAAAAATGTAATTTAATTAGAATTTAGATTACTTTGTAATTTGTAATAAAGTCAACTTAAATACTTAAAATAATATTACACACTAATCGTGATGTCATTAATTTAGTTCTTTGGTCAATCAACTGATATTACTTTGCATGTATTTCGTTATGAGCATCAAAATGATACCTACTTCGTTTAATTTTTAAACTTGATAGGGATCGTTTTAATTTTATAATTAATCAATTCTAATATAACTCTATTAGTTTTTAAAGAGTACATTTTTGTGGTAAACTTTGTATATGTTTATTTTACTAGTAACATATTTTTATTAATTCAGTTACCGTGCACAACGCCTAGAGATTCTAAAGCTCAACAAAAAAATTAAAACATCAGGCAATAGTGCAATATTGTAACGACAACCAAAATAATAATTATTGTATTGTAAATATTCTAGATAGTACATACTTTTAGATATATAGATAACTCAACTAGATTTATGCTATAACTTTCTGATTAATTTATATTAGCTAACAAATAATAATAAATAATAATTTATCTCATCATCTCATTCGATTCTAGGTACTACCTACCTGCCGTATTTTTTATGGTCGTGGTGACATGATTATAGTACCTAATATTGAATGGTATTTTTTTATCGATTTAAAGTTATTGGACTTTGGAAAATAAAAGAATAAAATCAGTAGACATCATTATATCTTCTTTGAAGTCTTTAAAAGGCACTGAAAGGACACATTAATAATAATTATTATTAGAGTAATAATATATTACGCTGTTTTAGGCATTATATACAAATTAAAATCGTTATAAAATAATTTATATGGAAAATTTATTTCGGAAATATACCTAGATTTTTCATACTATATCTAGTCTATATTTATAAAAAACGTTTGCTAAAATTTTGTTATTTTATTACATTTTAATAGGACCTATTCACGTAATTATGTAAAATGCATTGGTAATAAAATGGTACAACATAAACATTGATGTTAATTACGAAAATATAAGTTTCAAAAAAGTAATATTGATGGAAAATAATAATTTTATGATAATTATCAACTCCGAGATAAAAAAAATGAACTTTTTATTCGTGCTAGGGAATTCCATTCAATATTCTATGCTAAGTTCACCTGACCATCACAATCAACAGTATCGCACATTTATTGTATATAAATAAAATAACATTCTCACGGCCATTGTTTTGGAACAAATTTGACTTGCGACTAATTGTACCACTACTAATTAACGAGACACCACGGGTTAGTTCGTTTGTAATTCTAGAACTGTCGCTGTAATGTTGTATGGGTACGTACTATATACTGGTCGTATAATATGTGTGTACTCGCGGGCTCCTATCCACCCACAGCATTTGATTAATTTGTTTACAAAACACATTATTACCAAAACAAAATAAAAACTTTAATTAATTTATAATTGTGTACAATTATTCCGAGCATATAGTTTCCATAAAATGTACCATTCTACGTCGGTAGTTGATTTCACAAATATTGACTAAACTGTAAGGAAGTAAAAAAATAATAAAAAATAAACGTATATATATTATATATTTTTTTTGTTTGAAACACATTTTATGAACAACGTAAATTTGACAAATATTTATATATAATATATCTCAAAATGTAAATCCATAGCATGATTTTGTAATGGTTAAGGATTTTGCATGGACGCAGGGCAAGAAGGCTGAGTTATGATATTGTTCAATGATACGCAAATTATAATGAATCTTATATACAAACCGTTCACATTTCACTGACGAGATACACAATATGTAATTACATTTCATGATTTATCATTAGTGGTCAATTGTGTGATATAATTTGAAGTTCGGAATTTGACGATTACAAATAAAATCATTATCTATCTATAAAATTTGATTATTAGCGTTGAAAATTGTAATCTTTTAGGCACCTAGTAATGTATCTTTTATGACTATAATATTATATATTTAATAAAACATTCATTTCAAGCAATTCTAAGTAAATTATTATTATATTATATTATACTATAAATTATAATACTAAAATTTATCATTTATATCATGAGTAAAGCAATATAATAAATAGATTTAATGATTTGAAAAATACAGAAAATATAGAAAATATTAGTATTCAAATTTTTTTAATTGTATTTAATACTTAACTAGAAAGTAGAAAATTTAATATATAGTAATAGATGGAAACATTATTTTCAATAATATTTATTTAGTATAGTTCATCGTATTATATGAGTGCATAGTGAAATAGAATATTACTTATATATACCTAGATACTTAATTACAGTCTGTAGATTAGGTACAACTTAATTTTATAATAATTGAACATTTGAGCTTACATTTTACAAACTATTTTGATATGTGGTCTTATAAAGACTAAATTAATAAATTAAACATGTTAATAGAATTTAATTAAATATATTTTAATACCAAATTTACTCAATATATTACATTTAAAAAGTTAAAGGTTTTACTATTTTTAATCCATGCATTAGATAACAATCGTTTTTATAAAAAAAATAAGGTATATAAATTAATTAAAATTATTTTAAAGGTATTAATTAAAATTCTAAAAATATGTAATTATACTTGTTTAATGACCTTTATAGATTATTTTATTTTCATAATTCATCATAATAATACTTATTATCTAACTTTAATTGGAAGTTTATCCTAATAGGTAAATGTGTTTAATTTATATTTATATTCATTACTTCTATAATTTATTAATGGTTTAAGGAAAGTTATAATATTTAAGCTATAAGGTAATCGTAATGGAAAAACGGAAGCAAATTTATTCCAATTTTCGATAAATATAGAATCTTATATTTTTACAATATTATGTATATAAGGTTAAAATGTACAGTTTTATGAAAAATGTAGTATCAATTATAAGTTTAAATAATATATGTAAATTACCCAATGCACAATAATAAGTAATAACACATAATTTAAAGAGTTTAATTGAGAAAAGAAATAATAATGTATCTTAGCTGCATATCCATGACCCCATTTTATTATCCAATATTTGAGATGGTTATTTATTTTATAAAGGGTGGTATTGAAATATTTCCCCCCTCTATTTTTGTATTTTAATAACGTCTGGTTTTTATGAATTTTTATCAATGTTTGTTGGTGTATATAGTATAAAGTTTAAAGTAAAAACAAAAACAGTCGCAAGACGTTTTTTTTGCAGTTTGGCTAAGATTTGTTTTCTTTTTTTTTTTTTGTACATTTTCAACGGTCCTTTTTGTGAGGGTCTATTTTTTCAATAAGGGCGTGTCGTTGTGTAAATTTTATCACTATTTCAATATGCACAAAATGTGTGTGAATGGACAAAAGTACTAAACTATAAAATGTTAAAATAATCATGAAAAAAAAAATACTCAAAATATCTGCTATAACTCTACGTCTAATATTAATATATTATTATTAGATAATAACCAATTACAGGGTACGTTAAGGGTAGAAAAGTATAAAAGTAAATATGCAAAAAACTTCTTCGATCTACTCGGCATGTAACGTAACATCGCTTGACCTGGCGTACCACCCTGTTACCGGCTCTGAAACATTAATCCGACACGGTTATTCATTATTATTATAAATTCAGGCACCTGTCATTATTCACCGACACGTATTTAAACACACACGCCCGTAGTTTAGTACTTTAGCAATTATATGATTGTTCCCGATTAATATAGCATAGACACCGAATAAGTTATTGTGAGCGTCCTAAAAATATCGTGATAGTGATTTTTTTTTAATATTAAAGTAAATGTAATATTATTATTTTTTTCCTTTAGTCATACTAATAAAATAATTTGTGACCTGCAGTATAAAGTAAATTATTGTTCAAGCTGAATAGAGAAAATAGGTCTTGGTTACCAGAGATACGGGTCAACAGAATGGACTTAGAAGACCGTAGAATCCGTCGTAACAAACCAAAAATCAAATGTCACGAAAGAAAAAATAACCACAAAGAAACATATCATTGGAAGACAAAAGACAAAAAAAAGTAAGTAAAAATAAAATTAATGTAATTAGCACATTTATTATAAAAAAAATTTATTTACCTATATAAATTTTACTATTAAATATAAATAATATAACTTCGAACTTTCAACTCATTAGAAAGTACTAACTACATTTGCCCAGACTCTTATACATCTAAATTCTTTATAAGATTTTTCATATTATTTAAGTATTAACAAATCTATAATAAAATACGTTCATTTCCAATAAATGTTAGAAAAATTCATACATAACTATTCATTTTCAAATTAAGTAAATTTACTTTTTATAAAATGATTATTGTGTTTACCGAAAAAATAAATTAGACTTAACCAAACTTATTGATATTATGTATTGTATAAATATGTTAAATAAATATTACAAACTGTAAGACCATTACATATAAGAATGAATGAATGTATTATTTTTTTTTCATATATTATACCTTTTGTATGGATCAGGAGTCATGATTCTATTCAAATATTTAAGGACGTTTTGACGAAAGAAAAGTATCAGTTAACATTTTTTGCCAAATTAATTATCAATTTTAAACAAAAGAATCAAGAACTTTCAATTTATATAAAAAAAAATAAAAGATGCTGATTTTATTAAATAAAAAGTTTAGTTTTTGCCAACTGAATATCTTATAAAGTTTGAATATCAACCATTTCAAATTACGCTTGAAAATAAGATAAAATTAATTTTTTTATTTAAATATTTAAATAATTTATATCTTGGATATCGTAAAAATTAAATAAAAAAACATTCTATGTAAATTATTCTATGTAACTCATAAACCACCCGTTTATATATTTTAATAATGACGCATCATTATAATAAATGAAACAAATAAAAACTGAATAAAAAAAATTACTGTCAAAAAAGGGTTACGATTTTAAAATTAAGAGTTTGTGTTGTACCTTGATTTTGTTCAAACAGTAAAGAAGAATATTATTATCTAAAACATCTAATTTCGTTAAACTAAATATTTGTATCGAAGTCTAAGAAGTTTATAAAGATATAACTTTTAAAATAATTATGTAGGTATGCAAGATGTATAGGTACATTACATTATAACACTTGTAATATACAAAAAATTGTCTTAACTTATTATAATATGTAGAGTATTGACTCGTAGATATGAATGAAAAAAAAATAAACAAAGTATTGAGTTATGTGGTAAGGTATATGTTTTTATAGCTTATTTTAATGTAGATATCTAATATCTGAAATAACTAGTAACTAATAACACACTATAATTTTATTAATTGTATAATAATACATTTGAAATAAGAATTTAATAGTAATGACTTGGCTTTACGCAGGTGCAATTTGATGTTCAATTAACAAAATATTTACCAAATTTGTAAAATTGTTTATTCTATTTAATAACACAGTTATGTCCGCATAAAAATAACTTTTATTTATAAATTATAATTTTTATATCGGTAGTCATATAAGAGAAGCTTTTATTAATATATTTATCCTTAATCGCAACATTGCATTAATCTGGTCAATTACACAACTCACGAAATGTTCATAATTTATACAAATGTAAATTCGTTAAGCACGTACATACAGTTATCATATATTTTATGGTCTTGTATTTTATCAGTAACGTTTTTATGAGTTAAAAAACGTATACAAAATAAAATAATTTTAATTTTGTTATTTAAAAATAAATAATATTATATTGTTGTATTATACGAATTTTGTCATAATAATCATAAAGTTACTATTCTTATTTATATTTTTATGATATTATATTTATGAATTCAGAATTATATTTTCCATATTTTAATTTCCTGTTTATACTATTATCATGTTATTGAAAAAATATTTAAAAAAATTTATAGTGAAGTTCAAGATTTGTTGAACCAATAAAATGAAGTTAAATCCTTTTAAAAAAATTAAGCCTTTTAAATTGTATTTTAACTAAAATGATTTAAATATATTAGAAAGTTATTTTTATATGTATCTTATCGTTTATTATTTAATTTTCTTAGTAACAAAGATCAGATAATCTACAAATTAAGTCTAATTTTCAATTATTTTTTATTATATTATGTAAAGCAGAGCTTGAATTGAGGGGGGACGCAGGAGAACAGAGTCCCTCTTCTTTTTAAAAATTATTTATACGTGCATCTTCTAATTATATTCTTATCAATAAGACATTTAAATAATCAATTGCGGACATTTATTCCACACTTTTTCATCCCCCTTCTAATTTTTTTTTCCAATTCAAGTATTAATGTAAAGTAAATTGCTTTTAAAAAATCATTTAGTTTACTTGAGAGAGACTATTATTAAAATTTTTCAAAAGAGAACTTGACAAATCAAGTTTTATTGTATTTTAAATGTTTAAATGCCTATCATGATAAAAATTATGCTTAAGGGTCAAATTTGAAATTTTTGCATTAAACCGTAAAAATGTAAAATTATTGCAATTTTGAATACCTAGCCTAACAAAATAACAAAAATCCAAGGAAGTCTCTCTGCTGTATTATAGTAGGTGTCAATAGTATTCTTCGTCATTGAGTACTGAGTAGGTTACTGTAATGGACATATTAAATATAAATTCAATGATAAATTATTGTTTCTGTATACAAAAACGATTCTAAGAGAAGGCAATCTATAGGCCTTTATTTCTAAGAATGTTTTATTATGTATTTATATTATTATTAGAAATGTATTTCCTATTTGTAATACGGTAGATTAAACTAATATTAAATCATACAGGTTGATTCACTAACCATGCTTATCTCTTTCTTCATCAATAATGCAATTAATCAAAATATGATTTTTGAAGTTTTAAAGACCATATTTTCAAACTTTATTAATTTTTTGTACTACTTAAGGAGTATCCCGTGGAGATACAAACTTCAGTATTTCAAATGAGAATCTCCTTTTTCAATTGTAAATAATTTAGTGAATAACTTTTTTTCAAAATGTTGACATATCAAAATCAAAATTCCAACGACTAGTTTTTGTGTTATTTAACTTTGTATACTAAGGATAACAGTACAAAAAAATCACGAAAAAATTGAAAATATCATTTTTAGTATATTTAAAAATTTAAAAAATAAAAATTTAAATTAATTCATGCTCGGCGAATCACTCTATAAAAAATAATAATAATAACATTATAATATAACTAGCTATCATGAAGATACAGTAGAACTGTGTGAATATGTTCGTGATATAAATAGTTTCAAATTAATCCAAATAATTTTAAAATGTCACATAGTTTTGTAAATAATAATATAATATTATGTAGGTAATTTAATTACACAAAAATTACCAAAAGCATTCTTTTTGTTTAAATATCCTTTTTTGTAAAGTTAAAACTTGAATTGAACCGATATAAAAAAATCATTTTACACGTGTATTTTTAGGTTTTTAGTCCGATTTAAAAACAACTTAAGAGGGACTTTGTATTACATTTTTAAGCTTTTTAGACAAACATAAAAATTTTAATTGACATTAAAAGAAAAAAAATTGGTAAATGACTAAAAATAAATAAAAAAAGAAAGTTGACAAGTGGGTACCGTTCTGCTGTACAGTAGGTGTCGAGTATGTCACTTCATGGATGTGTTAAATTTGTATTTAATGATATAAATATCTATATACGAAAAACGATTTTGAGCAATAACGGTCTATCTGCTTACATAACTTAGGGTATTTTAAAATATTATCACTATTTAAAATAATCGGTTTTACTATTAATAACAGTAGGTTGAATTAATTTTTGCAGAAAACATTGCATTTAAAAAATTAATTGAGTATATAAAATATAATAATATACTTTAAACGTTTCAAGCACTCACGAAAAATATTTTTAAATTACAACGAAATAAATAACATTGTTATTCTTAATTTTAATATATTTTTTGATTTATTGGTTACACTATTAAATACTTACGAAAAATCTTATTTTAAATTTTTAATTCTTAATTATAAAAGCTAAACATTTTATAAATTTTTAACTACAAAACAATTTGCAAATGTCCAATGAAGAATTTCCGTCAAAATTTGAAGTTTAAATGCATATAAAAAAAAATTGTGCTTATGTATTTTTATTATTTTCGAACCGTTATTTTAAAAACTTATGAGGAATCTTGTATAATTTTTTTAAGAAATTTGACCTAACGAAAATTTTTTTTATCGATATTTAAAGAAAATTTAAACAAAATTTTAAAAACCAAAAATTTCTTACGCCTACAATTAGCTCAAAAATTGTCAAAATATTTTAAAATTTTTGCTGTATAGAAAATGATAATCTTAACATTTGGTGAAATGTTCAAATTTCTACGGTTATTCCTTTTTTAATTGCATCAAAATAAGAAAATCGTTTCCCGAAAAAACAGGTGAATATCCAATGTTTAATTTCAAACGCTCATAAAAAATTAGTTTGACCTTCCAATAAACATTTTTTTTTTTTTAGAAAGGTAAAAAAACTAATAAAGAATTTTGTGTTGAATTTTCAAATCTTAAATTTAAATAGAAAATTTTTTATGAATTTCCTAATTAAAATAAAACTGCAAAAATTCGTGATTTTTACGTATTTTCTTGAAATTTTAACTTTAGACGCATATAAAAAACTTTTAGAGTCTTACGTTCCACGTTTTTTTTAATCTTTGCTTAAAACAAGTTATGAAGAACATTGTCTTATATTTTCAAGTTTTTTGACTGACTAGAAAAATTTTTATCGTCAATAATAAAAAAAAAACCCAAAATTTTATTATGCTTATAAATAGCTCAAAAAAAAATCAAAATATTTTGAAAATTTTAAGGTGTATAGAAAATGTTTATATAAATGGCATGTATCTATGATTATTATTTCTTTTGTTACACCAAAAATAAAAATTGATTTTGTCAAAATTTTGCTTTACAAAAAAATTCCCGTTTTTCTTTAAATTTTTTGATATTTTTTCCCGACGTGTTTAAAAACTATTGAGAAATTTTTACTTTTGACCCCTAAAGTAAATATCAAAAAAGATGCTGATGAAGAAAACCTGAGTACTTTTACTACCCTAAAACGTGATGACAAACACACAACATTGTAAAATCAATACATTCATTGTTCCGTTTAGAGTCTAAAATGGCCGAAAGTATTATTTTTAATGTACCCCTAACTGCTAAACTCCAATATAAATATTTAATGTAAATTTGAAGTGTCTGCGGTTATTTTATTTTTAAATAACAATAAAATAACAAAATAGGTTTTGTCAAAAATTGGTGTTATATAATTATTCTTTACAAAATTCTCCGTATTTTTTTTTTTTAATTTACCGATAATTAAGAAAATTATTGAGAATTCTTACTTTTTGAAACCTTCCTTTCCATCTCCACTAGATCAACGAGAAAAGACCCTTGAAGTTGAAAATTAATGCATTTTTTCTACTATTGAAAAGTATTTGTTATGTATTTAGTTTTTCACTATTTTTGTTTTCTTACACAAAACGTTTCTTTAAAAGAAATAACGTTAATTCATAAAACAATACATTCTTCGATTCACTAGAAACTTAAAATACTGTTAATTTATCTATTTATGAATTTACGTATCTCATTAATAAATTATTCATTCTGTATATACAATTTAAATAGTTAGGTATACAATATTCTGTTTAATACAACATGAATTTTAGGTAACACTGAAATTTGTAATAACAAAATCAATTAAATACACACAAATAAATATAATAGGATAGGTATTCGTATTTTAATAGTGAATTGTAATTCATAAATATAATCGTATATTTAAAATAATTGGTAAACCATCAGCTTATTTAATTATTATTAATACTACAGGTAAGCGGAATTATAAACTTATAAGTGATAATTAATACAATTAATGTCAGTATATTTAACAATATAACTATATAAATTTGTACAGTAACTAGTAACTATTTTTTTTATAAATAATACACCTCATCTAACTTAAGTGAAAAACTAAGATATAATTTGTTTACGTTGTCTTTATTATTAAGATGTTGGAAATCGAATGTGGCATGTGACATGGTTATTTGTAGTAATTTATATATTGTATAATATTATATTATTACTTTGGAAGAATAATTTGTTTTCATTTGAGTGATTTAGATATTTTATGCCCCCGCCGATAAATTAATAACTCATTTAAGTTCAAAGTTTTTTTTTTAAATATTATAAATATTAATTCTAGATTGGCTATAGAAATGAAAATAAAATGTATAGTTCGTAAATTATAATACTATAGCCGATATAAAATTGTAGAAATATTAAATATATTTTGTGTATGATTTATAAATTATTAATTGTTGGATACTTACCTAATGAATCATAATTACTAAATTATAGTATAATTTATAATTTTATGAAAGACATTATTGAAAATATAAAAGCAAATTTGTTTGTTTATAAGACGTGCGCGATGTCGGTAAAGTTGGCCGTGCGTTCGTTAACTGTATTACGTATAAAATACGGATATTTAGTTAAAATACAATTAATTAACACTAAAGTTATGTAATAAACTGTCAGTTCTAGATTAAAAATTAAAAAGCGTGGGCACAAAAAACTGATTAGATAGATAACATAAAAAAATATATCACAAGAAAGACATTTCCCAGATCTCATCAGAATTTGCACAATTAAACCTAACCTAACGTTGGAGGTTAAATAATTATAACTATACTTTATATTATATTATCAAACATGAATAATTTGCTGAAACGATATATTATATTATAGATTATAATGCATATACCTAATATATTGTTAAAGATTTACGATGTTAACACTATTTCTAGAAAAAAGGACAAATTAGATATAGGTAGCTAAACGATTTATTTACTAACCTTAGTTCTTTATTTATCATAATTTATATGACTATAAGTAGGTATGTATTATAGTGAAATATTTAATATTTTCTCTAAAGAATAGAAATGTTAGTATATTTATGTATAATTTACCAAGAGTTTGTTCAATTAATTTGAAAAAAAAATATTAAGAGTACTAAATTGAAAAATATGAAATTATAATAGTCAAATAACGAAACACTGAGGTAGTATAAAAGGTAATGAAAAATAATTAATAACATAATGAAAATAAAATAAAATATCATAAAATTTTATCCAATAAATAATAATGGGTAATATTCTTAAATAAATAAAATAATATAACCTTAGGATTCTTTTGATAAATTATATAAAACAAAGAAGAAACATTCTCTGTAATGAGAAAAATAAATTGCTTATTAATTATAACAAATAACAACATTCAGTGATATTGTAATATAAGTTTAAGAATTCTAGCGACTTCTTAAATAAATGATGTAATAGTTATATTGTTTTTATAGTTTAGTATCAAAATTGTAAATAGAACTAACTTAATATAGTAATCAATATCTATCTATTTTTTAGTCAACTCACTCGCGATCATTGTTTAATTAAACAATTTATACTCTGAAACATAATTCAATTCAAACTGTATTAATTGTGTATTTTTTGTTGATTTCCTTTCCCTTCACCTGCTGAAACGTCGACGGAGGTAAAATAATTTTATTCGTATTTTGCAGGTGCCCGAACAATGGGACAACGATAATCCAAAAACCTGCTCAAATCAACCCTCTAATGACGGTACTGATGAGTTCCCGGCCTCAACTTGATCAACCAACTAGTAAAATCCGTTAATATAGTTTCTTTTTTCTATGAAAGTAATATATTGCTATTATTAATAATGTTTAATGTTCTGTTTTGGGCATAGGTGATGAGACTTGCACTGAGAGAGTGCCGCTGACTACGTACAAGACTGTGGTTTTAGAATTACCCGAAAACTTGCAATACAAACCCGCCGTAAAGAAGTCAGCTCTTGCCTACAAATTAACAACCCGAAAATGCATTGTGCCTGATCCTAATAAATTGAAATTGAGCTTGAGATGGTAAATGTACATGTTATAAAAATAATGATTATATAATAAGAATCAGCGATTAAGTCGTGTCCTTAATAAATGTGGTCGGTTTTTTGTGTTTTATTATTATTATTATTATTATTGAAAAGGGCTGAGTGACCAACGGCTTTTGTAAGTTTTATGCTTACTCGGCGCTCATTAGCTGACCCAGCAACATTGCAGCCAGGGTATACCGTATACCTATCCCAAGCGGGTGATTTATGAATTCTATTCAAGGCGGTTTTCAACATGGGGTTAGAGAAAAAGAAAAAAGAACAAAGTTGTCGACCGTTTTTCAATTAATCTCCGTTGAGGTCATTTCGTCGTATACTCGACATTCTATAACACGCTTATGCTAATGCGTATACACATTATACACATATATCGTGAACAATACATATTATGCAGATTATTATAACCGGTTAGAGTTTTTGGACGACCCACATATGTGACACTCGGCAAGTGTACCGGTTCAGATGTGATGTTGGCAACCTTGGATGTATCCAACTAAATGCTTGTTGTGTGAGGTCGTGTTATAACAACCCCACCCTTAAATCGCTGTAGGTATACGTAGTCCTCTTGTGAAGTATTGTGCCGCACGTGGTGGCGTTCAAGTCTCCGAAGGCCACCGCCACCGTAGCACTCGAAAAATACAGGTTGTATATCGAAGGGTCGCCTAAAATAGTTGAACTAGGCCAAACACCGCAAAAGATAAAAATCATAAGCCAAAACGAAAATGTTAAAAATAATTAAATTTATGGCTAACGAGTTATTAGAGAAAAAAAAAATCATAGGCATTATTGACCGCAAATAAAATGTTTCGTTCTATTATAGTTTTTAATAATAATTAAGTTTTTAAGCTAAAGATATACGCGTTTAAAATAAAATATGACTCGACTCAAACGTAAACAGCGTGTTCAAGCGACATATAGTTAAACTAACCTATGTAAAAACAAATTATTACGTTACTTCAGAGATTTTTCGTAAACAATAGCTGATACTGCCGGTCTTATATCGTGTGGGAAAATTCGGCATGAACACACACAATCGTGCACATACACGTTAAATTATTATGATTATTTATAGTAGTTTTATATTGATAAATCGTTTTTTCTTCTTTGCTTATTATAGTGTATAATATATATTAGGTATATACATATGCTACATCCAGAGTTCATCTGGCAGATTCTCTTGTACTACACAACACACAATAAAACATATTATAATGGTTATTATTATTATTGTATATTTTTTGGCTTTCGTTTAATTTAAAAATCTCCCTTGCTCCATCATAACGTGTATAACAGGTAGGCGGATCCCTGGCATGGCCAATATTTTACGCCGACTGGTATACGCGTACAGAGAAGATGTACACCATTATAATACGCGTTTTCGAGAGGCGCCAGTTTGGCGATGGTTTTGTCTGGAATAGTGTGCGGCGAACGGTATGATGGAATCTAGAGGCTCGGCCGTCGAACAACATTATATTGTACACATGTGTGTGCGCGCGCGGGTGTGCGTGTGTGCGTGTGTGTGTCTGTGTCTGTGTGTCTGAACTGAAGATGGCGAGGCGTAGAGGGTTGTTTACGTGGACTCTTGGCTGGCGGTGTGGTGAGATGGTATAAATCTGTGTGTATGTGTGCGCGCGCCCTGTCGTTTCAAGGTCGGTCGGTTTCAAAGTCGTCATCATTACCGAATTGCTGTGAACGATGGTGGAGGGGATGGGAAATGTACGAAACACCCTTCACATGATGCGAGTGTTTCTATACCTATACGTGTTTATATGCGTATATAATATTATATTATATTAGAAACTGTATATACCATACTCTATAATATAGTAATATACAATATTTAATAATTATTATTGTTGTTTTTTTTTATACCGTCCTGGAAAAAAATAACTGTCTGTTCGGATTCTCGGCTAATTACATAATAATAGTGATCTGATTGCAAGGAACGACTTAAGAGGTGGGACTGTAGTTTGAAGAATTTGTTTTTTCTTAAAACAAAAATATTTTTAAATTAAAAACAAAATGTATTGTTCATTTGTGCATAGAACTAAAAAAAAAATCATGTCGTTTTGAAGTATTCTTTAAAATAGTTAAATATTTTTACATAGTCTGTAAGTAAATAAAATATATAATATATTTATAGAGGTAGGTTATGTGTACATAATTTATCAAACTAAAATTTAAAAAAATGTGGAATTAAAATTAAGCGTAACTGGTATTCAATTATTTAATAAAGTTGTCTGTACAGTTGTTAATTGTCTTAATTATTTAAAGTAATTAAAAAAATACTTTTACATTTTTTTGTACAGACGTGGTGAAACACTATAATTAAAAAATAATAAAATGTTGTTATTTAATAATTTTTTTTAAAGGTTGAACAGTTACTATTAATTTGCATGTCAAATTTAAAATTTTAATACCTAACTAGAGTACTAGACGGTGAAGTTTAAATTAATAATAAGAATTATATGATAATATTGAGCATTTGTGATAAATGTTATGATCAACAATTAATATTATAAAATGAAGACAATGTAATTAATTTTCCAAAAATATTTTAAATTAATGTAATCGTTTTTAAGCTAAAAAATTTTAAAAAACTAAATGTGATAGTTAATAGTATTAATATTTGGTATAAAAGTATATTATATACCAGTGCACGTCTTATTTAAAATACAAAATATTAACTTTAACTTATTTTTAATAAATATTGAAAATAATAATAAAAGATTATCAATTATGGATACAATATTATATATATTGTTAATGGGAACGGCCAATGAATGTATATATGATGAAGGGCAGGAAACCATTGATTCGTGTCTGATTTCGGGTAGAACACATGCGTTCACCAGAGGGATAATGTTTCATTGGAAATTACAACGGAAACCATCAATTGCTGTTTCATGTTCAAAGCAAATTTCGTTTGAATATATTTTGTCATGATAAATATTTACCAACTCATTGAACAAACTCGGCCAATTGGCAACCGATATTTTCTGGCTTACACCTGACTTATATCTGGGAACCACACACAATGTCATGAGTTTTTCGTCTGTCGATTGTTGAAGGAACGTGTGAACGAATAAATTAATAATAATAATAAAAAAAAAAACAAGGTTTGATTAATACCCATATCGTTTCTGCCAACACAGCAACTAATAAAAACACAAAACCTTACTATATAGGTAATGTACAGGCGTTAACGTGAAATGAAATTTTGAGGGTAGCACGACATTATAATATATGAGTATTATATAACATAAAGTTTATAACAATAACTTGTTAGTTGTCCCGTAAAAACATAATATTGACATTTTAAAATAAATATTTTTCAAAATTGAATCGTATTCACATTAAAGTTATATTTGACCGGTTTTAAAAAAGGTCAATGGAAATCAATTTTATAAGAATAAATTGGACATTCGAAATTATAATTAGAGTTATCAGTGTGCTTTTTATTTAATCATTTGCAATTAACTCTGTAATAATATTACAGAGAAATTAAGTGTTCTGTTAAAATATTTCTCTGATGATTTGTGGATAATTGTGTTTACTTAATAATAAGTAATAAATATTAATATCTAAAAAATAAATCACTATTTATACTTTGGAGAAGTCATTATAAAGATTTTAAACAACCAATTTTTCATAAAAATGTATATTCCTGTATTTTCGTTAATAAGTTAAATGTTTTTATTATATTAGATTTTCACAATAATATATATATATATATATATATATTATGCATACATATATTATATTATATTATATATTATATTCAATATAATATAGTTAAACGTATACTTTTTTTTCGACGGTTACTGTTTGTATTGTATAGACTTCCTGTTTATGTGCGCTACGCACACGTGCGCACAAATATAATTGTGAGCGCTACACGGCGAGACTGAAAAATCAAAAAAAAAAAATAAAAATCATAACTTTTCCACACGATTTTATCGTTGTTTTACCGCAATAAAAATAACAATAATAATAATAATTTGTTTTCGGCAGAACCTAAAAAAGCAAAAATCTCTGACGATTGTTTCCAAGAATTCCGACGTGTAGCCGCCGCAGTGGTGTCCAAAAGCGAACAAGGGCCGCGGGTCAAAAGACGACCAAAGAACCTCCGCTCACGCATATCGCGTTGACTATATAGCGTTGCCTGCCATCGTAGACTTACGGTCTTTACTTTTTAGTCTATGGTTTTTAGGCGGTGTGCTGTTAAAAATTATATCGTCGGTCGGGCAGTGGCGCGGCAGTGGTGGTTCAAGGGCGCGGCGGCGACCGCCCATAATATTTATACATATAATATAAATATATAATGTTATATTATACGTAGGTAGTATTAATATACACGAGAACCGCTAAAAGAGAGCTGCTAGGAGGAACGAAACAAAAAACAAAACTAAAAAAACCTATTATAACCGCAACCAACCACCGGGAGAACGTGCGGCGGCGCCGCGCCGGCGAAGAGGCCGTTTAATCTTCTGTGGCAGTATTATTATTATACGATGTATTATTATGTATATATATATATATATTCGGTAAGAGGCGGCAATATCGCCTTGACTGTGTGTAATATTATTATAATAATGTCGTTTAGTTTTTCAACGAATCCGCGGGTTTCTCGCCGGAAATTCTGTACCGATGATTCATTTCCGAGGTTACACACATTATTATTATTATTATTACCTATATGGCGTACTTTCTCGCGAAACCGCGAAGTCGGTGTGACGCGCGTCAGGCACTGTTCAAGCAGCAGCCACCAGGCAAATCCACTCGTGTTTATTACCTACCGTGCATAACAACAGTAATTATAATATATATAGACACGAGCGCTCACAATGCAGCGGGATATAAAGTATATAATATATATAAATAATAATAATATTATGACGACGACCACGACTTACGATCGGACGAGTTTGTGTGTGGAGATGAATAAAAAAAAAAGAGCAACGGCGACGAGTTGTTCATGAATGGGAAAATAGGCATTATAATAATATATGTATTATAATTCGATGTACACGTGTATAATGTACGAGAGAGAGAGAGAGACCCGAGAATCATACGTATATAATATTATAATATATGCCGCGGTGTACCGCCTATACCGCCATTCGTGCGCGGTATACCGTCACAATGACGCGGTTAACTGCTGCGGCGGCGGCGCTTGCGGACGAGGGAAGAAAAAAAGGTCTTTTCGGGTCGTGTAAATGACCCTCGTACGGGTGGTGTTGGAAAAAATAAAAACATCGTACGAACAACGAGAAGAAGAAAGACGCTATGCGCGTGTGACGCAAGGTCGCGAGGCGGTGGTCAGAGTATAATAGCCGCGGTGCGATTGTGTGTACGTATAATATTATTATACGAGTTTGTCAGTATATTATATTATTATTATTAACCTACACCGACTCTGCACCGGTGTGCGCGTATATATCATATATGCCATTGTGTCTTGTTTAGGCTCGTGCCCCTTTGCGCGTGCTGCAGTATTATTATCATCATATACATAATGTATACCATAAATATCGCCGTGGAGGTACCTGTTCGCGATGCTAATTTTTCGGTCGACGACAATGCGAGTTTTTCACCCAGATGCGTTGTCGTGGGTCTGCTGCCGCTGCGGTCCTTACACTCGCCCGTGGCGCGGCGCTCCTCGACATAATATTATTATTACTACACACGCGTGCGGTGATATACATATTATAATATAACAGGGACCAGTTGTATACAATGAGAGTATGTCCGCTGGTGGTCAACGAATCCTTGAATACCTGATACAGTATTATATATATTATAAAAACGGCGAAATATGACGCATTTTTGTATACAGGAGACCTGCTTAAAATGCTCCGGACACTCGTGTTACAAATTGCGCAATTCGCCTTCTGTAGCCGGAGCATTGTATGCCACCTGTGTAATATTTCTAGGTGTATTACTATATTGTTGTACAGACGGTCCACGCAGCATCCGATTTCGGCGAGTCGTACTTCACTCCTCGGTTTCTTCGGACGGCAATACCGGCGAGTGGTTGAATTTAGGGGAAGTGGGAGGGAATTTAGGAAAAAAAACCTGTACCAACTAAATACATTATTCTTTTTTTTTCTTTTTATTCCTTTAAAATAATTTGGATATATTTTTTTAGTTTTATGTCATAACAATATTCAATAAACTAATACACCTAACATTAATCAATTAATGTTGACAATTGTTATAATAAAATAAATATATATATATATATAATAAATAGTTCAATAACATTTCTTAACATGTATTACTTTTATTATAAAAAAAACAAGTATAGCTGCAATTTACATTTTACATTTTTCATAACTGTCATTCGTCAATTGTACGTAATTAAAAAAAAGATTATAGGAAACAAATTTTAAATAATTGTCATTTACCGACTTGTATATAATTTAAATAATGTTTAAAATATTTAAAATGTTTGGTTTCTAATGTTGTGGTTAATTGCCATTAAAAAATCTAATATATTTATATCATTATTTTTAATTTGCATATATAAATGTTTTAAGCGGTTTTCGATTAATTGTTTTGTGTCAAGTTTTGTACTTCCATAATTTCCTACATTACTTAAAGCCAATTTTGCTTGGTCTGCAGCAACTTCTATTTTCATTTTTTTCAAATGTATATTTATACTTATATAGTTTAAAATATTTGGTGTATTATTTTATTAGATATTATTATGATATAAAAGTATATAAAAATTATTAAATGAATTTTTATATTATATATATATATATGGTTATAGATACTTATGTCAAAAAGAATTGAAATTTTATATTGAAATATAAATATATTCTTTAAAAATTTAAAATTATAAAATATACACTATAACAAAAAAGTGTTATGTATTTAGTTGGTACGGGGCTTTTTTTTCCGAATACCGTGGGAGGACGGAGACCCACTGCTATTCTTATTAAAAAAATATGGAAGCGTATACCCCTTATTTTGATTATATCCTAATCAATAAAATATTTTAAATATTTTGCAGGTACGCACATTTATTTTCACACATTTCCATCTCCCTTAAAATTTTCTACCATATGAAGCACAGGCTATACTTATCGTATTGGGAACCCTTAGTTCGTGGGCTTAACCTGTTATATCGTGTAAGACGGGACGACCGACTGATTATTTCATTTTCCCAATCCAACACGTTACCCGTTGACGAAAATCCACAGGGCGTCTCTGAGAAATAGACTATCAGGTAATGTTAATCGCGAGCAAAGTTCGCATGCCACAGGCTGGCTTGATTTTAAAATTTCCGCCAAAACATTATGTTAGTACGTTACGTCGTTATATAATACGCGTTGTAAAATGTATTGGCTATTAACTAACACTACTTATGTGCTGATTCAAGACAATCATATTATGTACCTATTTCATCTACACAATATGTTATACACTAATAAAATGCTCATAAGAATTTTTCGTCTCGTTTGTGGTTTATATGATATACTGGGCCATTCATCGTTTTCAGGTCGATAGTGCACTGCTTGCTATTTTGAAAACCATAGGCTTAGACGAACTTAGATGTGTGCAGGATGACAAATTAGCTCCCCTGCAATCAATTTTTAGTTAAACGATTTAATTTTAGTTAAATAATAGCAAACTTACAGTCTTGTTCATAATTTTACTCTCCTCAATACTAAAAAAAATAAGCATACCTACTTTAAAGTACTGAATACACCACATGTAATTAACCAAGCTCAAAAATTGTTGAAGAATAAAAATCTCTAAAAATTAAGTATCAAATATATTGTCAATGCAAACGAATGAATAATTATATACATAGTAGCAGTTGACAAAAAATAAATCAACATTGAGTATTGTTTTTCGATTTGACGTTTCGTTAAAACACGAAAGTTGTAGAGTAGCAGGTAAATAATGGAATAGTAGTTTAATATTTTTAATTTAATATTATCATTCGCGCTTCACACTAATGTAATGTTGCTAAAATAATTATTGTTATTGGTTTGTATTTCAATGTGAAATACAAAAGTATCATTTTCGTACAAATACAGCGACTATATTTTGTTTAATATTTTAACATATTATTAAAAATGCCACAGTGTTTGAAAAACTATTATTAAAATATACAACACGTATTTATAATTTTACATTAGTGTAGACGATTCCCGGAAAAAAAGAACAATTTTTAATTGTCCGCATGCACACACATTGCCTATACTATATATATATATATATTACTCTATTAAAGAGTAAAATATATTTTTATTGCTGGAAATTCCTTATGTATAACTATATATAAACGATGAAACAAAGTTTGCTCAAAATGATTAAGGTGTATATGAACCAAAATAAAAAAAAACACACTATTTATGAAAAGATGCAAATAAAACAATTAACTTTATGCAAAGATTACAAAAATAGTAAAAAGGATATTGAAAATTTCTTAACTGTCGTATTACACACAATATGACATCGTTAATTTTGAAGTTATGGTCAAGATGGATTTATTATTTAATTTATTATTAAATGTATGTCAAGCGATTTATAATATTTCGTATTTGTATAGAAATAAAAACACTAAGGTACTTTTTTATGAATGAGACAAAGCATTTATGTGAAATGTGAATACAACCTAGACAATATTTAATAAACAATTTTACTTATCAGGTTTACAGGTTTGCAGTGTTACCTGTGATAAATAATAATAATTTGATATCAAATTGATATCAATATTTTTTTTTGTGATATATAATATTGTTTTTAAATTTTAAAAATTGTTCTTTTTTTTCCTTGGTCTTTTTTACCGATTACCAGTGTAGACATGCGTACACATTACATTTTTTAATTATTGACTTGTGTGTGTTCGATGGTAATGACGCGTATTTTTATGGATTTACTAATATAATAAATATATAATAATACAACGTATTTATTTTTTTGGATTTCAATGTGAAATTGTTTATATATAAATTATATGTTATAATATACGTTCAAACATTACCGGAAATTGCACTTTAATATATACGAAAAGAATTCATTACTACTAAATATTTCGTGCTCTAAACGAATAAACTATTATTTTAACATTGGTATAGTGTTTTAAACGCCACGTCACGACATATTATTATATTAAGTAATAATTGTTTTTGCTAGTTATGTGCTGAACAATAATTTTTAATAGACAAATAATAATTGTAAATCAACTCTTGGCGACGGCGGTAAAACCACAGATTAGATTAAAACCTCGTGCAAAGCGCTTAAAATATCCAGGTAACTACGTCGTCGTCGTAATCGATATTAGGGTAGGTTTACCTGCTGCCACTGGTCCACTGATATTAAAAGTATTTTCTTATATATTATTATTATTTTTTTTATTATTTGGTAAAGGCTTGAACAACATAGGTTTTTAGTCTGCATTATCTTAATATTTAAACACAGAGGTATGAATGTACATTAGAACTTAATACTAGTATTGAAAAGTTGTTTACAGTTTATGATTAAGGTTTATATTGCGGATTATTATTATGTCCGTATATTATACACGTTGTCGTGTTTTAATCGTTTTCACAGCGCACACATTGTTATCGCGTATAACCACCCGTATATACCTAATACATATATATTATAAAACACGTATGTATAAACGTATATCGTATCACAGGCGCGGAGAGCTGCAAGATAAAGCTTTATTATTATAACGTGTTTATTTATTATATTATTTTCGGCGATAGAGACGTTGCCATCGTCTGCCAGCAGCTGTGCGTGTTGTCTTGTATTTATTTTATTATTTGTTTCACTTTATCCTACTCGTCGAAAATCAACTGTCGGTCCAGTCAAAAACTCGTTGTATATTGTACGTATGCAGCTCTCGCAGCATCCGCAAAACACACGCTCTCAACACGAATTTTTTTTATTCACACGCGATATATTTACTGTAAAAAAATTATTATTTTAAGGATATTTCGATTTTTGAGTGTTCCGTGTACACAAAATTCTCAACGCCACTTTGCACGAAACACATACAATGGGGAGGAGGAGAAACAAATCGACGGCGCAGACGATGGAAAAAAATAATCACATAATATAAGAGAAACAGAAAAAAAAAACCGGTTCCTTAATGGCTTTGTACGCTCTCGGAGGGTAGTTATTTGGTCGGGGCTGAACATTATTATAACGGTCCGATAGAGACTGCGACGCCGACCTTGTCTTCCGCACACTGTGTTTTCATATTTTATCTCGTTCGTCTCTCTCAGTGTCGTGCGTGCACCACCACCAGACACTGGCCACCATTGTCTGTTGCGTCCGCAGCGCATTGTAGAAAACGGACCTTTGGAGATTACCACGCGTTTTTGGTTTCGGGCACGTAAATTTAATTTTGTCCTCTCCCACACCGTAGGTGGTAGACCTAGAAGGAACAATCTGTATGTATATATATTATGTGTAACATAATGATAAATGTCAACAACACATTGATGAATGGATTGCGTTCCGTTATATAGAGCAATAAGGGACACACGCGGATACGTACATAGATTTCTTTGAAAACTGTGTATATTTGTTGTTCTTCTCGACGATGAAAACGTTTCATGTCTATTATGATAGTAGATTTTATAAAATTTTAATCCGATTGACCGACGCCGTGTTTATATACGGGGACATAGGGTCCCACCGTGTTTCTATGCTATTATACCGCACGCCGACATTACACACAACCTATACACATAGTATAATATATGTTACACTTGCATTGTTACATACACGGCCTGTCAACACACATACCTACATGCTATATATACATTATAGCCTATATAGGTACGTGTAATTTATATATACACACACTCAATGAACCACAGACAAACACGTACGACTTTGTATTTCAAATACCGCGTATACATGCTATGTAGAATATAGACTATAACACTGTATAATATGGTCGTATTGAAAATTCTTTCGTCCCCTAAGTTTCAATCACGGACGAATAATAGAAATACATTTTTAGACTGGCCAAAATGGATTATTAACTTCAAATATAATATTTTGTATTCTATATGTTTTAACTCGGTTTTCAAGTTTGCAGTTCAATGCTTTCGTGTACGTTCGTTGTCCAAATAACTCACACGTGTGATCGTGTGGCAAATCCGATAACTATAGGGCATCCCCTATTGACCGACGGCCACTTTATGAATAATATATACAAGAAGAGAGAGATTCTCCACATCACCAAGATCTAAGACGGTATTATTATGGTTAATATTTGACATGACAAAAACCAAATACATACTCGTGTATTAAAAAATTGTTTATGCTAAGTCATTTATATCACAAATATTTCTTTCGCCTCAAACATTATTTGGTAATGATTTTCAAAACTTATGTTAAAAAATGATTGAAATTGTATTCAAATCATATTATGCAATTCTTATAACTTTTAAAGTTCATTAATGCTGTTACTTATTTAATATACATTGCGACCAATTATTGTGATTTACGTCATTTAAAATTTTTCAAGTGTTTTTCCTGATTTAATTGAACATAAATTATAAAATTATTTAATTTTTATAAATTAAATTAAAATTATTTACTTCAGTAATAACATCCAATACCATAATAATTCGGTAAAGTATTTAATATTATTTAATTGGATTCTAATAAGTTATAACGAACAAAAAAAAACCAGGCTTATTAATAGGTTTATTATTGTAATCGTTTAGTTTTTTTTAAAGATTGTCTTTCACGACGTTACTAATTTATCTTTTCGATCTTTCTACCTTCCCGGCATTCACTTACAAACCACCTACCTGGCTTCATCCATCGCACACCCCATTTCTGTGCGATTGTTTCGCATGGTTATTACACTTATCTTTTATATACATTTTATATTATATAATAGTTATTAGTTATTAGAGATTTTTTCCCCTCGTTATTTCGTGCTGTAACCTACGATGCAAAGACCCTTTAATCATTGTACGAGTATAATAAAATATATTTATGTATCCACTTATTTAATTTTAAAGCAGCACGAGTGCATTTTGGTTAATTAGTAGTTATAATACACTAATGACTGATCGTAAAGTAATAATGAGAATATATTATAATACTTTTATTTGTCGATATGTCTTACTAGTCTTAGGAAGGAAATAATAACTACAATTTTACAGCTGTATACATACAATACATATCTCATATTAGAATTATTAGATATTTTATTTAACATTGTTACAATTTAATAATTATTATTATAAATGCATAGTATGCTTTTTATCGTAGTTATTGATACATTTTATAATAAATCAATTTTGAATTGTTTGATAATAATAAAAAAAAAGAACATTGTTAAGACGTTTTGAAATTTAGATTCAAATAACATTCAAGTATTCTTGTAATTTATTTTTAATCGAAGTAATTTTTTTAAAAAACTTTAGTAAATCTCGACTGATTTGATATAGCTAGAAATCTCTATATTAAAGTAATATTATATTATATTACATTATGAATCTTGTTTATTTTTGTAGTAGATTTGACACTTTTTTTTATCCACGTTGTTTTGTAGTATACTTATATAATATCAACTACTATCACTATACTCATACTCGTAAAAGTGTTTTAACAGCATATATTTTGTCATGAAGAGTATTCTGTATTCAAGAAAGTTCCTTAGAGATTTATATGATATAAAATATAATATTCATAGTGAACCTTCTACATCATCAAATCATTCACATCTACCTGATCTTGATTGAAACAATTAAGAATCCTCATGACTTATGAATTATGATCTTTGGAGATCAGATATATTATCAATGTTTTAGTTCATCATAAATAATCTTACATAAAAATATTTTTATGAAACCACTGTGGTGTTGTCTTTTGAAACTATTTTTTTTTTATTATTATTATCAGCGCTTTTAACAAAATGTTATTACAGCTTACAGTTACTTAATAAAATATAGATAATTAGGTTTATTATAATATAATAAAGATATTCAGTATATTTTATTTAATATAATAATAAAGTGTACAATATTAGAATAAATATAACATCAATGACCAATTAAGTATGAATTGTTACAGTAAAAAAAATCTACGTATGTTATGATGATAATTAAAGAACTGGAATATAAATACAAACACTACGGTTTATGCAATACAGTAAGGAGGCAGAGGGGTTAATTAATGAAGTTTGTTCAGAAAGAAATTAACACAATGATGGTATCATTATAGAATTGTTATTGTAAGGTATTTTAATAGTACTGGAATCTGAAGCAACGGAGGCATACGATGGTTTGGAATGCAGTGTCACCATGGTGAAAGGGGAAGAGTCGAAAAGGGACGCCTTAGCTGTATGTTTTTTACTAGGAATGTGATGGACTGGATGATTAATTTTTGACGCTTAAGAATAGATTTGTATTTTGCAGGACATCCCTTGTAGTTGAAGGTGTAATTGCTAGGGTGTTGCCAGCAATGGAGGGTTGCTTTTGTCTTTGGAAAATAGATATTGGTCTGAGAAGTGTTCTTCCTCGTATTTGCGCTTTTTGTATACAAAAAAAAAATGTGTTTTGTATTTCATGCATACAGTGTGATCCAATTAACGAAAGACACTCAATATTTCAAAAAGTATTTTCGTTTTTGATAATATTTTTATTACCATCCCACACTGCTCAGCTAAACTTCAAATACTTATAATTCAAAAACAACTCGTCAAAATTTCGATTTTTATGCATCAATATACTCAGAAAAATATTCCACTTTGGATTATAAAATTTAAACTGTATGCTGTAATTCAAAAAAGTAAAAGACTTTAAAAATAATAAGGTTAAAACATATTTAAAAAAATATATTTTTTTTTTTGAAAAAACGATGTTTTGTAGTGGCTTAATACCATGTAATAAAAATATTTCCAAAAACGTAAATACTTTTTGAAATAATGAGTGTCTTACATTAAATAGATCATTCTGTATATACATATCAGTAAATAACGATAATAATAATATATAATTGGTTATACGATTAAAATAAAAAATCACTTGTCGTTTTAACGATATTTTCTTTGCATTTAAAAACGTACACATTGAAATACAATACAACCGAAACGACGAGTTTTCAATGCCCGTGGTAGGTATACCTGTATAAATATTATGTATAAGTGTGTACGGCGAGTGTCTCCGGATCTCTTTTATTATTATTTTTTTTTTCATATAAAAACGAACAAAATTATACAGTAATATACCTATACCTGTATATATTTGTTTATAGATATAATATGCTATACATACGTATAATATTTGCTCAACGACTTCACCGCACGTGTATATATTGTATACCTAAATATATATACGAAAGAAAATGCGAACTCACTAAAGCACATTGACCATATACTATTATTGTTGTATCGAATCGAAAAACGAATTGACAGCTTTAGCAATAACAACCTGTAGTGTAAACGGTAATCGGATAAAATAAATATGATATCAATGCTCCAGTATGTATATTATACTTAGGACAAAAATAAAATTGTTTTGACCGACATATTTTTTATATATGTGTGTATGTGTGTGTTTATATGTTTTAAATTTTGAATATTTAAAACATAAGTTTTATCGTTATCAATTTCAATCATTTATATTGTATAGTTTTATAGCATAGGTAGAGAGATCCGTTGATGGTTTTATTTTTGATATAATAGTGGCGCTTATATACTATTTTACAACAATTTAGTTCAAGAAAAATATCGTGAAGTTGTTATGACAAAAGTTTTTTTAAAAGATTTCTATAATATATAGTATATACGTATAATAAGTACCTTGCTATGCTCTGGGTTCGTAAAATCTCCATGAGTGTTTAATTTGCATATTATATTATCTACGCCGCATATTACTGGCATAATACCTAATAAAACACACCGATAAATTTATGTTTAAAATTATTCGTATGTTTATCAACCGAGAAAATTATGACAGCTTGCGGCTTCTTCATCAACTAATTACTCGAGTATTTACAATTATTATTATCTCGTACAATAGAGCAAGCCCGTGGTTCTTAATATAACATTGCAGATAACTGCCAAGACTTCTCGTCGCCAAAATATAATGTCAGCATGGCTATTTCACCATTCCTACCACCATATCAAACTTTGGAATACACGCTGTTATTGTCATTTATATACAGGACTACGGGAATGAAGAGATCTGCTACTAGATTCGTGAAAGGATAAAATAAAAAAATAAACTGGCTAAATGAACCGCCTGAGAAACGCTCGCGTTTAGGTCGTTGGAAATTACTTTTTGAATTTCCTCTTGGGAAATTTAATTTCCTTCTATATACAGTTCGGCCAATGTCCGAAATCGCGTATAATATAAACACGCACTCCTGTTTAAGCATATGTTTCTGCCGCGTATTTAGGCGATAAAAAATAAATAAATGAGCTGTATGTGCACTTCAAATCGTCAATTGCGTACCTACCTATTTGTGTATGCATATTATGCATATTATATTATTATGACGTAGGTACTTTGCAATATTAAACAGATATCAAAATGACTTATCCTGATATATAAATATATAATATCACTATGCTGTGAATCCAATTTTCAATAAATAATTTAATAATTATCCATGTATAGGTACTAGTTGGAGGCTATTAATACAAAACATTTATTGTATATGTATACGATTGACATGTACAAATTAAAAACAATTGAGGTTTATAATACATACATGCAAGTTATAGTTGTATTACAACATTTATTCAAACGCGCTATCAATACAGTTATATAGATATAATTATGATTAACATTTAAAAATCAAAACAATGTAGGTATATATAAAAACTTTAGTAAAAATTGATAATTTCACTTTTAAATTGTTTAGAAAACTTAGGCTTAAATTTTTATGCAACGGAAAAAATTAATAAATATTGATATTTTATTATGTAGTAATAAACTCCGAAAATCAAATTTCAAACGAGTGATCCTGAAATAAAAGTATTGACAACATATACAGTGCAACACGTTATATAATACTATGATTCATGTTAGTTTTAAATACAATAATTTTGGATAATTTGTTAAAAAAAAAATCAATATTTTCTGCTATAAATATTTCACTGCATAATATAATAGCCGGAACACTTGGGTAATTTATTATTTTTATTATGTATATTATATTAAAGGTTTTTTGGAAATATGTATATCAGTTTAAATGTATTTATAATATAAAGTTAGATTTAACTACTAAGTGTTAATCATTTATTCATTATTTTATAAATAATTTATATTTGTAACTATTCAATATATTTTGATTACAACATCGAAACAATTTAAACGATTCAACTAAAATTATTGCACTCGAATGGACTACACATTGAAAAGTTTAAAACCATATTTTAATAAGTATAATTTTGATTGGGAAAATACCCACTATATACGCATGCTCGGCGGGAACCATTATTTTGTTGAAATAAACTAAAATATTAAGTATATTTTATACTTTTTGATTTGTTATTATCAGTTATGATCCTGAATCATATTTCATATTTTGTAATTAGTATACTAATTAATAATGTATATTGTATAAATGTTCAATATAGGTAGCTGCTACCTGGTAGGAATTATTAGGAATCAAATGTACTCTAGTACTTACATATTTGATTTAATAAACATGATATTCATACGATTTCCAAAGATTACGCGCCGGACGTCTCGTAACGGTCGAAGCGTAGGGCGCACATCAGTCACCTACACCCATATCAGCACAATACACCTAGTATGCTCTTTATAGGAATATCAAACATTTGAAACACTTCTACGACGATTATTTTGAATTTATTGTACTTACGTTTAATATGTGTATATTGTATAGGATTGGAAATCTGAGTGAAACAATATTACCATTTTACAATTATAGTCGTATAATGTATATATTATGTTAAGTAATATTGTGCATTATAGTTCTGAAATTATTGTGACCTCGATAATAGTATGTGGCCAATTCAGATGGGCCAAAAACAAAGGTATCTAAAATATTGGTCAATTATAAGTCTCTATAGATAACGTTATATAAACGTAACATTTTTTTAATGTTATATAGTATAATATGTACCTATATGCATAGAACCATAGACGCATAATGCTTGTATTGATAATAATAAAATAATTTGGAGTTTGTGTTGAACTTCACTTACACATTGCGTAACAGTATCTACTTTAAAATTATCGATAACAAGGATTACTTTTAAAATAATTAAATATGTGTCATAACGTTACAATTTTATAAAAAAAAAAAATAATTTTCTTATATGAATATTTAATTGGTCCAAATAGTTTGTAAAATATGTTTAATATGATTTTTTCCAACAGGTACAAACGTTCTTTGCTTACTCTGGGAGAAGTGCAAATAGTATTAATCACATATTATGTTACATACGAGTACATTTATAGTAAATTAAGAAAGAATTTTACCTTTTAAAGTATGATAGGTATACAAACACATAAAACAGATTCCGCTGTTTTTTCCTTGCTTATTTTATTCTGCCGTATTTATATCGGTGTAATATTATTATATTATACATTTATACAGTGCAATATCGTGGTTATTAACAGTTTATACAATAAACCACATGTCCACATAAAAGCTATACACAATTATCCACATACGATAGCTTTTATTGTTAAATAAAAAAATATTTTGTTATTTCGAGTACACATTTCAAGATGGTAGGATTAATCAATTTGTAATAGTAGTTGGAATTGCAGTTGATTATTTTATGCACTTATTGTTATAGTCATTTGACAGAAAATTTATTATTTCCATTGTATTCTTATATATATATTTTTTTTTTAATAATAAAAATATTCTTCAAAAAATTCATGGTTTAAAGAAACCGTATACCTGTAATGTATTTATTCACCAGGACGAAGCACATAATAATAATATTAATGGGAAAGGACGCTTTGCCGAGACGCATGTACATAAGATGTTAGATAACATCGTAAATCCCTTTGTATTTTTTTTTTTTTTAATCGACAAAAATGATATAGTACATACAAGAGGGAAGATCATTGTGATTAATAGGTATAGACTTTGACGTATATCGCATTGCAAATGATATTTTACAACATGAATACAATATACTGAGAATATACCAAGTCTTATATCTTCGCAATAATATAGGAGCAAGATTTCGAATTTCCAGTTTAGTGGTCAATGGTCGGCTTCATCGAATCAATATGGATTCCTCTACAAAAAAATATCAAACAATATTATATACGTGAACGATTGGTATACACAGTATTTAAACTCAATGCCCATAATACTCGTTTGTGTCTTCTAATTTGTTTTTGCATTAAATGTGGAATTATTTTTTTAAAGTTTAAATGCATGTATTATAATATCCTGTTTTGTATCTTTCGAAACCCAACCCTTACTTCCAATTGTCAACTCTAGTTACAGCCACTTCAAATATCTGTTTAACATATACATTAAAATACTTAAAACACAGATACATTAAAATTTAAAATATCGGCAAGCGCCCATATAGCTACACCATATAGCTACACCTACATAGTAAAAGTATAAAACAGTGATTGAATACGCCGTTTAAACTTCACAATTGCACGAAAACGAGAATAGTATGCTATGACATCATCGCCATCATCATCATCTTCATATGCAATCACCAAATCACCCGTCTTATGTTTAAATTTTCAAACGGATACCGCGACATGATAACATATACCTATAAACTGTCCATAATACCTACCTATATACATATTAAACAGTATATAAACTACTATAAACAGCAGTATGTAGGTATAAGCAGGTAGATATCTATATTATTTAAACGTTCCTCTTCAAAACGTCACGTGGGACCATAATAAACGATTTCTAATGTACATTGTGTGTATGTACATAGTACACACACATGTATGTATATAAGAATATAACCTGCCTACATGGCTACATATACATGTATGTACACGCGAAAAAGCGGTGAATTTTCTGAATGGACTTTGATAAAATGCTGTTGACCACCCACACGCACTCAAAATGTTCCCCGGAGATTTCCTGCACACCGCGGCACACCGTTCTTGCCACCTTTTTCACTTTTGCAGCAGTAATATTTTATTACCCGAGAACCGCCTGGCGGATTCTTGCCAAACAGCAAACGACTTTCTAATTAGACGAGGTTTTAAATGAACTCTCTTATACCACTTTGAAACACACGCATATATATATATATATATAATCTATACAAGTACACTGTAGAGCGCAGTAATAATAGAAAGGGTTACATATAATAAGATACCTTTAAATGTATAGTATAATAATATAATATACTCGCCTTCATCATTTTCATTACATTCACTATTTGGACAATTCCTTGTGTGGTACAACAAAACCAACGAATTTAGATTTAAAATGTAGATATTTTTTATAAGTTTAAATGAAAAATTAAAAAATGAATTTATTCATTGAATATTCATGAATTCAATTAACATTTTAGAAAAAATACATAAAAATAAAATATATATGGTTGAAAATATTTGAGAATGTACCAGCTATAGTAATTACTAATTATGTATCACCTATGTCCTATATATTTTATATAAAAGATAATTTTAAGTGTCTATAATCATTATTTTGAAATATTTATTTTTTATAAATTTCTTAAAAATAATTATATTTTTTACTTTTTTTATCTTTGTATTTAATTCTACTTTTTTTGAAGAACAACATACATTTTTAATTTTATTTTCCGAAGTAGAATATTTTTTGGAGTACCTATTACGATACATAAAAATCAAATTTCGAACGAGTAGCTAATTAGCTAGGTATAAGTATATAAAGTTTTGATTGGCTGAGTAAAGTGGCTAGGGGTACCACGAAAACATTATGATTCACTACTTCGCTTATCTAACTTTAAATATTTAAATACTTTAACAAATTAACTACTCATTTAAAATTATATTTGCATATATCAAAGTATTTTGAATTATATTCTGCTTCTGAACTTTTTTTAAAAAAATACCGTTAATATTCACACAAATAAAAATAAAAAATTACAATAAAAATTTGAAAAATATAATTGAAAAAAAAAGTTATGCAATGATGGTAAATATGTAAAAGAAATATTTTTTAAATAGTTAAAACTTTTTGAAATAATAAGTGTAGACACTCTGTATTTTTTTTTGTATCTCATTACTTAAGTGTCAAAACTAATTGTTAAAACAAAGTTTAAATAAAACAAAAAAAAAGTGTAGACATTTGAATGGATCTCCTTGTATAGTTAAAACATTTATATCTACTTATACTGTTACCATATACCAATCATTTCTATATATTTATTATTGTTTTTATTTACTTACTTGTCATAAATTAATATTTAAGATAGATAGGTAGTTAAATTTTGTTTAAAAATGTTTTAGTATTTTATTATTGTTTTAAATATTTTAATTAGCAATATTATAAAATAAAATACAAATGCATTGTTCTATAAATTGTTTTGATATATGTATAAAAAACTTATATCAATAAAAATAATATATGTATATACCTTTTATACAAACCGAGTTATTAAATTGAACCTAAATTAATGTAACATATATATGTTTTACTAATGTATCGTGTATAGTAGTGTAGTCAGTATGGATTTAGAAACTAGAAGTTCTATAAGTGAATGTTTGTGTATATGTGTGTTAAAACTTTAATTTATATTGATAGTTAATTTCCTACCCGATTACACCTATTCGTATTGGTAGGTAGTCAGCATTTAAACACCACTGGCCTCTACATTATACAGTTATTAAAAAATAGCTAATAAATATTGATTTTATTATCATCGGTTTAAAGGGTAAAAACAATGTTTAGACATTAAAGTAGTGCGACAGATATGTGATGTTCAAAAAATATAAATAATGAATTAGTGTATTACTATATAAGAGATTATATAAGTAGGTAGTTAATATAGTACATACAATATAAGTAATAAGCCACATAGTTAAAATTAAATGTACATACGACAGTCAAAAGGTACAATAATAAACACTTCTGTATGTATACTATTATACTAAGTAAGATAAATATGCTTACATTTAAAAAGAAGTTTAAACGCACGGTTTGAAAGAATATATGTTCTTCTTTACATTTGAAGATAGATAGACCATAATATACATTTGAAAAAACCGGTAGTCACTCAGCACTCTTGTGTTTCGAGTGTAACTCATAATTGAGTAAGCCGCTATAGTGGATATCTTAAATTTGAATTCAGTAATAAATAATTGCACATAAAAAACTATTTTAAGTGAAGACAGTCTGTCAGTCAATATTACCAAGTACCTAAATTGTGTGATATATATAAATATTTATATTGCTTTAAATTAATTTATTTTATTATTAGTATTCAGTAATACAGTAGTTGAATTAATTTTTTCCGAAAATATCGTGTTTGAAAAAGTAATTGTCTGTATAAAATATCATAATATAGGTATGTGTTTAAAGTATCAAGTACCCACGAATAATATTTTTAAATTATAACAGAATGATTAAAATCGTTATTCTTTGTTTAAATATCTAATTTCGTTCAATATTTAACTTAAAATGCCTATAAAAATATTATGTTTATATAATATATTTTTTTGTTACAGTATGAGCTACTTATAAGGAACTTTGTATCAAATTTTCAAGACTAAACTATTAAAAATGATAAGTTGATGAATTTTTAGTTACTAAATAATCTTCACTCAAAATCTAAAATATAAATTAGGATCAATTAGCTACCAGAAACTACCTTTAGTGTTTCTACTACCTTTAGTACCTTATTGAACATTAATGTAATTTTCCTAGAAAAAAGTGTCTTTGATCACATACTTACCTAAAATAACAGCATAATCATTGTAAAACTAATACATTCATCATTATATTTGAATCTAAAATTAGGTGCCTATAGTATTAGTCTTACCATACATTTTTAATTTTTTTTTTTTTAAATTAACTGTTTTTAATTAATATATTATTAAAGAGAAATGAAAAATTTAAAACATAATATTTCATCAGTTACATCGTATTTTTTTATGTATTCTAATATAAATAAAATAACAGAACAGTGAATAATTACTATTAATATTAGTCGTTTTTATCGAATGTCCGTGTCTATATTGTAATTTTTTGCTGGGAATCAAATATTTCCCTCCACAGAATTTGATCACGCAACCACTAAGCTATTATGTTTTTTATGCATGTACATAAAACGGGCTAATTAATAATATTTACTGGCTTATAATGCTGTACTACAATATATTACAATTTATATAGTTTGTTCATAAAAAAATTGTATTTTTTTTACCCAATTCTATATAATTGTCGTTTTTGAATGTGGTACCTAATAACGCGTTCCATTGTAGAGGTCCAAATTAACATTTTCAGTCCCTAAATTAAAAAATATATATATTATGTATTATAAAATCATTAGGGTCTTTTCTTCTTTTTTTTTTCTCCTGAGATGGTACTTTATATATTATTAAATAATAATGTGCTATATAACAGAAGGTGTAATTCATTGCAAAGTGAAAATTTTTTTAATTGTTTAACAAAACGTACTAAAATAGTTAAGTTACAATTCTTGATATTTATGAAGTAAAAAATGCCAGTCGTATATCGTTTTCTGTATTATTGGCCCCCCGCAGAATTTATTTTCCGCTTTTGCAGTCCGACTAATATTATTACTATATTATCAACTCTTGATACTTTTTATATACGCTCATACGATCACCCCTGTTTCGAACAGGGTCGTTTTCTAAGATTTACGACTCGCGCCCGTTCATGTATACGCATATACATATAATATATAGTAACGACTACGCATGAAATTCACTATAACACACACATTATACACTATTATTGTAATTTGTAGGTATATTTAGAAGAAGAGTTTGTTTTAATAAATAGATTATAAAATGCTGTGGTCACTGGAGTTTCAAAAATGTTGAATACACTATACAGTGCATACATAGTATTCAATATTTATACTATGATATACAAGAACCCATACTGTTGAATCCTAATAAATTAGATATCGGTTTCGAAGGCAACTTTCAGTTTTCTTAAGTGAGTGAATTTCAGTGATTTTAATCCCTGTATGGTCTGCCTTAAGCTTAGGCCTTTGAGACCACAGTTAATACTATGCACAGCACTCGCGAGCAGGTGACCGCGATATTTTCGGTTGATCAGACTTACAAAAACGATCGTCGACTTTTTGTCATGTCCATTTGTCTGATTCTCAACGATTTTTGATCGAACCGTGTTGTCGTCTAGGAGAGCATATTATGGAATAATAGTGAGCAGCTGCAGTGCGACGAAATTCAGACAGAACGAGTCTTGTACGTGTATTTTGCTAATTTCATCACTTCCGGTCCGACGAAACGCGCCGCCCGTTTTCCGAGGATTATGCTACCGACCCCACGGCGTACGGATAAGATGCATACTCGAATCTGTCACCATATTACTCACAGGTTCCTCGTATAGGAATGGATAGTTTCATAGACGTCTCGTAGATCTATATGTGACCATTATTTAGAATAGCTATGTATGTTTTAATATGCAATGCATAAAAGTTCAAAAAATTCGTGTAAAAACTTGGTAAAACAATTGCGATGGTGTTTTTTAATTTTTAGTTTATAAATAGAAGTAGGCTATCATTGTGAATTTTCAATACTTCGTTTATTATTGCATCAACGTCTACCTTAATAATATATATTACGTATATATTTATATATTATATAAAGCATAGGCTCATAAAATTTAGGTAAAGACATGGACATACATCGTTGCATTTTCACGTGCCTATATACGTACCGTGCAGTATATTTTAGTCGTTGTATCGGTGAAAAAAGGAATCACGTAATAATCGGGACGTGTAAAAAATGATATTATAAGGAGCGTTAATTAAAAAAAAAAAAATAATAATAATAATAATATATAATAAAATAAAATAATAGTGTATAGCAGCAGCTCCGCGACTGCTGCCGCCGCCGTCGCCACCTGTATAAACATCCGTTGAGAGTCAGCTGTCCCGACGACGGGAGCGAGTGAGAGAGAGCGATCGGGCCGAGAGAGGCTGCAGAGCGTATACGTACCTACATAGGTTTCAGTGGCGACGGCCGAGGGGGCGCGCGCGGTGTCTTCGCGAAGACCGTGAGAACGTGGGGCGTGCATTGTGTCAAAGGGGTGATCTCGGGCGCTATAGCCTTCCACCGATACGACGACGGCGGCGGCAGCAGCATTGGCATTGGCCGCCTTCGACGAGAAGCAACAGCAGTACACTGTGGTACCTCGGCAAACAGCGCCGCGGAGACGACGATCGGCCGTGGCGGCGTCAAACGTGTACGGCGGGGATGAGAAGAAAAAAAAAATATTAAAAATCCGATACAATCGGTTCGAGAACAGAAACGATCCGAAATCGCGTACCCGGAATAATGGAAATAAACGGGTGCAACATTGGAGAGGGACGGATAGTGAGAGAGGGAGAGTATTAGTGCACAGAAAGAAGTGTATATTATTTCGTTACGCGCACACACACACGCGCGCGCATATTATGCATGTGTATGGATATTGTGTAGCGAAAAATAGCGCGCAGCTGCGGGACAGACACCGTGAGAGAGGGTTGAAAATGATAAAGTGGATTTTTTTGAATTTGGTAAATTCGAAAAAAAATGTGTATCGGCCCCGCCTTTCGTTTTGAAATTGCCGATTTTAGACCGGTGGTACACAAAAACCTGTAAGGTTTCCCGTAAAAATCGATAATTACAAAATGTGTGTGTGAGTCATTTGACATTTTAACTATTGTGGAATTGTACGTTTAGATTGTTACCTGCGGAAATAGGTTTTGCTCAGATTCCGTGATCAGACTGTGAAATTGTGAAAACACACGGTAGTGCGAGTCGTTATGACCGGATAGATAACGGGACTAGATTTATGAAAAAAGAGCCGTGATAAATATTTGACTTTGAAGTCCTTGTAAACATTTTTATTTGCGCCAGTAAAATGTCAGCGATTAGAAGGTAAAAATCCCCAAAACGGTTATTATTATGGTTGAATTCTTAATCTTTTAAATTGTTTCTGTATATATAACACGTGTACGATAATTACAAGTAGGTACTTACTTAACGTGGATCCATTTTATTTAACACACATTTGATGAAATTAAACTGAAACACTATATTGGTTCCGTAGATAATGCTGAAAAACTATTTAGCAAAAATAAAATTTTCATATTATACATGGTTCTGAATGTAGGTAATACACTAATACTGCAATCGGTACCTACGTTAAAAATTTGACACTGGTTTACATGCAAAACGTGATCCTTTTTTATTACTTTTTTTTTTACAATTTTACACTTAACTGTGGTGTAATAAGTGTTTCGTCCCTTTTTGAAAAAAAAAACACGAAAAAACGTTATTTCGATAATAACAACCACAATACTACTACTTATAATAAAAGATAAGTACAACGGACAAGGGTGTTTAGAGGAGCTTTAATGTTTATAACATTTTCATTATACAATTTGAATCAGGCGCCAGCTTGTGGTGTGGCGGTGTTAAAAATATAAGTATCACAAAAATCTCTAAAACCTAGCTAGTCGTCTTCTCGTTTACGTCGTAAATCCGCAATTTAGGTGTACATAATACACACACACACATATATCAGAGACGAGGCTGTGCGTCTTTAGGTCGGGGAGATGTTGAACGAAAAAAAATCACATTGGCATGGTAATGACAATATTATTGTTATTCGTAGTTAGACATATGTCACTAGAAATAAACAAACTGTAAACTAAAAACCAACGACGATTACTAGTTTATGGCTGTCGATGGCACGACTTCAATAGCAGAGTTAATAACGTTTAATAATATAATACAAAAATCTGAACGGCAAAACATATCTCATAGCACAACGATAACCGCCACCCGTTTTCAAATTCCCACTGACACCACGACTGGCAGAATGAGACGAGTTTGACATCAACTCATATTTATTATTATTCTGTATTTTGATGTTTACTAGATAGCTCATGGGCGCAGCACGCAATTGGTCTATTCGAAGAGTACTAAATAATATATCAAAAATAAATATTTTAACAAATTATATTAGGTACATTTAAATTTATAAAAAAAAATTATTATATTTCAATATATATAATAAAATAAAATTATTTGCTCGTATTCTAAGTGGATAGACGTCGTTTCACCGTCTCTTATGACGCTCCTCCGCTGATACATAATTAAACCGGTAACTAATTAAATATGTTTGCATAAATTATAATATATTATTGTAATAAATGTATGTTTAACATGTGTGTTATACAATCATTCGCTATATATTATATTGTTCTATTTAATTTGACGTAAAACGTATAATATCAGCGTAAAAGCTAATCGGCTGCAGATTGACCGTCGATATTTTTCTATTTTTTTTTTTTTTATCCGTAAATCCGCTTGCACTTATTATTATTTGAACCGTTTTGATGTACTATCGGCCTCTCACTCTACAGTGCACACACACGGACGGTCGACCCGGTAAACACAGTGACCATCGCTGATACTTTAAGCCGACCCGGAATTACATACACACACGTTTACCGGTCCGTGTTTAATCGGTGGAAATTACTGGAATTTAACACAGCTTCCGATACCGACACAATGTCCACACCGACGCCGATCCTCAAGATGTAGAAAAATATTATCTGGAGTGCACCGCTCAACCGTATAATATATTAAAATTATAAACATTATAATATATCATTATATCGTAGTAATATTATTAAATATATTAAAATTGTAGTTACATACCAAACGACGCCACCGAAACGTTATTATTTGCATCTTAAATTAAGGTCCGTTATAATTTATAAATGATATCCACGATATCTATGTTTAAGGAGAAAAAAAATTATACGACCATCAAATTATTAACGTTAACCGTTTTTATTTTTATTTTTCGTCAATTCGATAACGTCACTTTTTGTTCTTCCCCTAGGTTCAAAGCTAATCCATTTGACATACCCGTGTCATTTTGCACCGTTCCGCGAAACTATCGCACACCATTACCCATACAATATTTACCTCGCTCGTTAGATTAGGCTAGGTAATACAATGTGTTTATTACGCATAAATACGGGGCGATTATCTCAACACAAGTCGGTATAAATAATATATTTTTTTGAACGTTGAAATTTTTTTAATATAAGTAAATACGTGTTTAAAATTATCAGCACAATATATTGTGATATAATTACAGAATAGTTATGAGTACCACGACTATAAGAGATAAAAAAGTTAATGGGACATGAGTTACATTTAGTTACATAATATTTGAGTTTGTGGAACCTTTTTCGACTAATGAAAAATATTTAGATTTAAAATGTTCTGTTTATAGATTATGCTTTATTTGTATTTTTACATATTATAACCCTCGAGGCGTGCGTGTGATATAGAAGTACGAAACGTCTGGTTAATATTTAGACTTAAAAATATCTTTTAGTATTATAAAATAATAGATGTAATATTTTTATTGCTTGATGGACAAATTTAAAACGAATTATATAATATAATTTATTTTTCATTGGTGAGATGGAGACAAAACGTTATGACTGGCCAAAAAAAAAATACCGCTCGCTTTAAAACGAACTATTTCCGCTTCCATTTTTATTTCAATAATACAATATTGTCATCATATATAATTTTATATTTATTAATAGCATTATGCTTGAACGTATTTACATAAAATAATATAAACATTAAATTAATTAGTAAAAAAAACATCAACATATTATATTAGGTAATTAATAAACAACAATATAGGTATATCGTATAATTTATGTTTATAAAATAAACCTTCAACAGTATTGCTTTATGATGTTAAGCCATAGATATATATTTCGTATAGCCAAAACATGTCAATCACTTGGATTCAGGGGCGTACACATCATGATGGGAAAATGTGGGCATAGGTCATTCCGCGACTTTGTTTTTAACTACCTTTATGTGATTCTTTGTATTGGCAGTTCATATGTAAAATATATTATATATACCTCATTTAATATATATTATCATATTAAATATGACTCGTTTAATAAATATTAGTAAAATATGAGAAAAATATATTTTATTATAATACTATTACTAAAACCAGAACCACGTCTAGGTAAAAGGTAAAAATCAATGTTGCAAATAGTAGCGCATTTATGGAAAGTAAAATTTCAAGGTTTTGAAACTTTCTCAAATACTAGAATAGATACTATTAAACTCTGCAACCCTGATATATTTTGTGACATATAAAAATTATTAAAAATCTTTGGCACACTTCCTGTGTCAATGGCTACACTTGAGCGGCTGTTTCTCCTCTAAAAAAGGTTGAAAAAATATTTAAAAAATACCACAAGCGAGAAGTAAATACTAGTTGCTAAAATTCAATGAGTAAAAATTTGCTAGAATATTTTAATTTTATACAGACCACTGTGTACTTACATCATAATTATTAACGAATAATGATGATCTATTTAAAATGTTTATAAATTATGGTACTGTGTGGTTGTAATGTATTCAAGAATAATCTTAGTTGATTGATCATGATGGTAGTACAAAAATAGTATTTAATAACATAAAATAAAATATTAGATGAGTTATCAAAAATAAAAATTATATATATATGTTATTATAAGTTATTTCAAGTTACAGTTTTATCCCCAATCCTTCAGCTTTGATTGCAGTAAAAGTATAATGCTGTATGTCAAATGGTTGTACTATTAAATGCTTATTGTGTGTAATACTTTGATTTGTGTTATATGAATTATATACTAATACACTAATATTATTGGTTAATTTCTATAAATAATTGATTAATAATTTTATAATACTCTAATTCTACTTCTCTCGCGGGAAAATTGTGTGTACCTACGTTTCTTTATTGGTTTAGGTTTATTTTTGAAGCATTGCCTTCTGCACGACTATTATACAAGTAAAACGTTAAGACGTTCATCGTCCATTGTTAATCTTAATAATTAAATTGGTTGAAATATATAACAGAACCGTGATTATTTAAAATACAGCCTATGTGTGACGTACATATTTTAAATAACAACAATACTCCTATTGAAATCGTTTAATTATCAATTTTAACATTATTTTACATCTATCGTGAGAAATGAAGTTTGCTTTTAGTACCTATAGGTTTTGTAAGGATACTATTCCCCAAAATATAAGTATTTACCTACATATTGGTGCGAATCATGCGGCGGCTCATAACTGGTCACCAGCTCGCTGAACATAAAGGAGTAAGTTGTCGTTAATCATTTTGGGTCCACTACAGGTAAAAAATTTGGTTGATCGTTATTGGCGCATCGCGTGTTTTAACAATTTAAGGCAGTAAGAGAGTATTAATTATATTAGTACGGTGACATGCACGCGTATAATATAATAATATTTATAATTTTAAATTAAAAAAATGTTATATTTTTTTTTACGAATTTTAACAAATTTAGTCAAACTTAGTTAATTACATATTATCTTAATAACTTTTTACTTGACAATTAATAATTTTGTGGTTTTGTTGAAAATAAAGACCGATTCACAAATCTTATCAAACTTAAATAATCACATTTTATTTTAATAGTTTTTTTTTAAAACAATAGCGATGCGTAAACGTTCTACGCCTCATAATATATTATTTATATCAAAGCTAATTACTTTTATTTAGTTTATTAAGACTATTTGTATAGGTATATATTATAATTATATACTTAAATATTTAGGATTATGTTACTCATACTTTGAAAGTACAGACGGTACTCTTATAGTCTTATTGTATATGCTAGTATATATACTACCAACATTTGTTACACTATTTATATTATTAATTTATTATCAATTTATAATTAAGGTATCTTAATAAGTTTTCATAAAACAATTTTTTTTTTTGCTAGAAGAATGTATGCAGAAAACATGTGCTCTACCAATTAGTTATTTTCTAAAAATAAAAAAAAAAAATAGTTTCAAACTACGGATAGGATTTTTTTTCTCGCTAACATATATTCTGATTTATTATAATACTAAACCTTCCAATTTTTAATACCAAATATCAATTAAACTGCACATTATGACATAATACAATTATTTTTTATACCATAGTTACTAAGTAACCTATAAACTAATCTTATATAAGTTAAAATCGTCCCTTTTTTTTTTTTATTTTTTGTAATAGTTAAAGAAAAGTTTTGCAACTATATAATGTTCTGTTTTCCGAGAATAAATGTAATGAAATATTTTTTAAAATGATACACATAATTAGTAAAAATGATTCATGTTAATTCGTAAACTTATAGGTACTTACCTGCATATTCACATGCATTTTAAAAACAATTACTTTCGGTAGACAACATTTAGATGCAGGTACTGTGGTAGCCGATAAGTAGAACAAAGCAACACGTCCATTAATTATATAAGACTAATATCAAATAGGCCACTATTTATATAGGTATACCATTTATACCATATGATGGAATTCGACGGCAGAGCGCAATGATACTTACTACACGCACGACAGAAGAAAACTAAAACTTTGATTATTTAATCTTCGCCGTTAAACCGTCGGACCTAATTTCGAAATATTTTCTAAACCAAATACCGTCTCTTCCATATTATACGTAATATCCGACCAATAGCGTGTTTTGATACGTCTATAATATATGCTGTATTATTATTATTATTATTTATGACATTTCACAACCCCGCGCCGTTACATATATAGGTATGTATAGTATCTCGGTACTATAACGCTCTATAATGTACGCTTAAAATATATGTGTGTGTGCAGGCGGGCAGTGGCATAATTTATGTAGTGTGTGTGTGCACATAAAATGTATAGAACCTTTTACGACGGTGGTCAACACAAACACTTGTAAATATTTAGACGTCATTTGCTCGGCGGGCCCTCCGCCGCAGTGATAGCCAGAGAAACGGTCTCGAAAAATGTAAATTTCAGTCGACCAACACGCGCGTCACGTATATTAATATACAAAACGCTTAGAATATATATACATATATATATATACGAGTGCGTAATACGCACAGGAGGATGATGAGGCGGAAGAGTTTGAATAGGTTGTGGACTTCACAATGTGGAGGCAAATTGCGGTGGCGGTAGTGAAGGAGGACGCGGTAGCCAGGGTGTGGTGCCCGTAATAAAGCGAGTATGATATGTATATAATAGTACTTACCTACAGCGTATAACTGAAAATGTTGGAAACTCAATTTGGGTTTGTAGTTGGTATGGATCACCGATCGAACGATAATTATTTAATACGATAATAACAATTATTAATAATTAAGCGTATAATAATATAATCATGCGATGGCCGATGATTTGAAATATATTTATCAAGGTTCGCTCAAACCGAAGCGGCAGCGGTAGCGGTAGCGGCAGCGAAATTTAATGTCCATACGTTTTAATACGAGTGCACTCACTAGCGCGAAATTAATACCGCGGCGAAAATGTTACCGCAAGATTGAGCGCGATATTTTTATTTTTCGCTGCAGACACTATATTTTTCGCTTACCGCTGCGATAATCAGTTGTAAA
>JACXSJ010001828.1:44048-68729 GCA_014851325.1 Pentalonia nigronervosa | reverse complement strand
GTGTGTGTGTGTGTGTGTGTGTGTGTGTGTGTGTGTGTGTGTGTGTGTGTGTGTGTGTGTGTGTGTGTGTGTGTGTGTGTGTGTGTGTGTGTGTGTGTGTGTGTGTGTGTGTGTGTCGATAGTAAGAATCTTTACAACACGATTTTATTGAAAAAACCTACAGGAAATCCGATTTTTTTTTATGAAATACGACTAGCTATACTTACCACTCGTATACATAATATATTTATTTAACAAAAAAATTTTTTTTTACTTAAAAAATAAATCTTACTGTACTAATATGGTCTTTATTGTGTATTTTCTATATTTACTTTACCAACGACAACATTGACAACAAAAGACGAATAAAATCTAAAAGGGCAAAGACATTGAATAAAACATGTTTTTGTATTTTATATTTCACAATCTGTAAACTACATATTGTATGAAAACTTGATTAAAGGGCGTAGTCGATAAGTTGTATACGGAAGCACCTAATTCAGAAAATGGAACTGTTATGTTTTCTGCAAATGTTTTACAGTTCACACTATGCACATTATAATACGTTTAGATATATGAATTATTTGATGACTATTGATGCATGATATAGTAAATGTACGCATTTCATTAGTGAGATTATATTATGTTTGTTAAAATCAAATAAAGTAAATCATAGTCCCCTTGGGCCTCCACACAAGTTATTCTCAGTGAGGCCCAGTAATCTTTACTGATATAAACTTAAACAAATATCTAAATAAAATAGATATATATCACAAAAAATATTTAAAAAACTAAAATCGCCCTTATTATGTATTTTTTTTTCGTTTAAATCAATATAATACTAATATTGAATACTAAATATACGTAAATTGATTACCTAAATATAGTATAATAAAATAATACTAAAATATATATCATAAGTTTTTAATTGTTATGCTAATTTTATATTAATTATCTAAAATTAACCTAGAAAAATGTATTTACATTTTTATTGCCTAATTTGTTACTATTACCTATTCGAATGAGTTTAATACATAAATATAAACTAACATGTTATATTTAAACACTTAAGAAAAAAATATAATTTTATAAAATAAAAATGTGATGTATATTTTAAATTTTAATTTTTTATCATAATTTGTTAAACTATGAGAATATATATTTTAAAACAATTTATACTTGAGCTTAAGATATTGACAATATGAGATTATATATTATGAATCATAATACTAAAATTCCAAGTAGGATATAACATACAACTAGAAACTTTATATGTTGGAAACCGTACGTATGTTAGCTAAATTTACTTTTGAGCAGGATAATGGTACGATACGAAATTGTAATATTAAATTTGAAAGCAATGATAAATCATAATATTTATTAAAAGATGCAAAGTTCTTTAAAGTACCATCTAATAATGGTTAGATTTTCCTCTGTAGTCGGTAAAAGTATGCTACATAAGACTTTTATTTTCCTCTTTCCGTCGAAAAAAAATCATACCCCACTATAAAATATCATCATTGGAAAAATTTATACGTGCTTCAATTTACTCAGACCTTAGAATGCAAAATTAGTTTTTATAGTACATAAAAGCAATGTAAAACAAAAACTATGAAACTCATTGAACTTATTTCTATTTAAAATATTTTATATTTGAAATAAAACGGTTCGTTCTATTAATAAGTTTTAATAAATATTACATTTAAGTAAAATGGACACAAGTTATATATATATTTTTTTTATATTAAATTAATATTATGTAAAATCATCGATATATTATTTTTACTAATTAACAACTACTTTTTTTGGCGGCCTGGACATACTGGGATTTCTGGTAATAAGACTACTGACTCATTGGCAGAATCAACATCCTCCCAGTACTGACTTTTGATTATCTCTATCCTTTGGTCTGACTTTTGCCCAATATTAAAAATAGCATTGATAAATAAATTATGGTTCAACTATTGAAAAAGTCTTTTCCCTAATTTTGCTATTTGGTACTATACATCTCTTCTCTCCCCTAATTTTATAAACAAAAATTGTCTCGCAAAAACATTTATTTTTTCTCTCGCTTTCGTTTTAAACATACCCTATTACTTTCAAAACTCGCCCTAAATAAGTAACCCCTCTGTATACTAGTTATAATGTTCCAGCCATCTGTGAAATTCCATACATTATTTTTAACTATCTGTTTTTTTTTCTCTCGATGGAAAAGTTTTTTTCGAATTAATTAATTCTCTGAATATCCCAGCCAGAAAAAAATCAAAAGAAACAACTACTTTATGAAACAATATCTACACTAATTAATGATATGTAGGTATTATATTGAGGTTTAATTAATTTATTAAGAAATTTCGTTAGATTGTATACAATAATGTACATATCGCACGCATTTACGTAATATTATAAATTTTATAACTTGATATTAATCTAGAAATATCAAAACGTTCAAATCAATTACATCGTTGTAAAGATTTCTTATGTTACTGCATAATTTTAAAGGCCCTAAACATCTGTTGAGTAAACGACAATGTATATTTTCATATAATTGTAATTCATACTATAAATCATGTTTATGGCAAATATTAAATATTAATTTTCACGTGAACCCATTTCGGGTAACGGTCAGGCACAAATTGCTCGCGTATTTCATGTAAATGACAGTGCGTATACCGTGTAAAGTTTTTGCATTCATGAAAGAGGTCCCTGGGGTAACCAAAACACGTTACACAGTCATATCGTAAGATCTTATGGGTACAGCCAAAAACAATACCTAGCTCCTCGACATCGATTCAGCGATATTAGATTGAATAGTATTGTTTATCTAATTGAAGAAAATTGCTCAGTAAATTTGAAAACGGACATTCACTATGTGATCGCATTAAGTTATAGTATGAATATCTACTACGTATCATCTTCTATCCGGCACCGTCGAATGAAATATATTCCTAACCAAAACCATTCAGCAGTATAGTTTAATATTCTAATTAAAAATGCAAACACTTAAATATTTAATAGGTATAATGCTGTGGAAACGTATAATTTAACTTTGACATTAATATCGTTTACAAATATTTCGGTTTTCACATATTTTTGCAGGTATCACAAAATACGCTTTTGAATACAAACGATACAGCGAATACAACAATACATTCAATACAGCGTAGTTAATCCTAGAAAAACCAAGATTGAAAAAAACAAATACTAAATAACACAAGTTACACGTCGGTGTCGGGTGTATTATCATAGTGAAACAAACATAGGTATGGCGTACGCACGATCGGGACACGTATATCAGTTACCTGCTATATGAATTGGTATATATTATTATAATGCGCTAGTAAAGAATCGTTTTAAATAAGCTCGCATGTTTCTACGTCAAAAACGAAATCTCTCGTAAGTTATTTATGATACACTGTTTCGCGATCGTAAATATTAAAGTTTCAAAACTCCAATAAGTGCGACGATTTACGAGTGTGAAACTTTAATGGAGCAAAACGAAAATAATAATAATAATAAATAAAAAAAACATTCCCTCGCACACGCATAACACTCATCTACTATGCTCACATAATCGTGCATGACCTTACCTTATAGAGTTGCATTAAATATGGTATCACAATGCCAAATTTTCAAATGGAGCTAGTGGACGAATTCGTGTGGTAATTGTCACCGGTGACGTGACGGACCAACCGTCCGGAAACTAAAGACTTGATAATTAAACCAGCATGAATATTACTCGGTCAATGAACTTTGATTAATTATTTTGTTTTCGTCATTTTTTTTTCACGTATTTGCATAATATAATACAAAAACAGCGGTGCCGGTGTCGCAGGTTTCTAATACCCTCAAATATTTTTATCCCTGGGGATAAAATTAACCTAATATATTTTATCCCCCTCCTAGTAAAATTTTTTAAGGATAATAAAAATATACTGGGATATTTTTACTCTTCCGATAAAATTGATGTCTAGGTTAATTTTACCCCCTCCCAATACATGTAAAAATGTATTTAATTTAAATCAAATTCAAATTTTTTATTTTCTGTACATAAAAATAAAATAAAATAGTTTATAAATTTGATCCATTTAATATAAAACACTTATTATTTCAAAAAGTGTTAACATTTTTCAATTTTTTTTTTTTCAAATATCAAAGTGTTATAATAATTTAAAATTTTTTATACCCTATATTACTTTAATCTTTATTTTTGTAGGTGAAACTACAATCAACTTTTGGTTTTTAAATGGCAACTTAAATATGAAATGTATAGAATTTATAAAACATTTTTTTTTATGAATATTAATTTTTGATTAATCTATTAGTGAGATATAGCCCCTCAAATTTAGGTATTTTTTAGAGGTGCTATAGTATTTTTCATTTGTAAAGACCAAGAGTTAAACGTTTTATACATATTTTTCTAAGTAAAAAGGTAATCATAGTAAGTACCTATAATACTTATCTATTGTAATACTAAGCAGTTGTATTGTCTAATCTTTATTACATTATGGCATATCTTGTTTACAAGCCCTTGGATAAGTAATTACTGATTACTCCGATTCAATGATTTGAGTGATTGACGATGAAATAATAAGGGCAAGTGTAAACAAACAAAAAAAAGCTTCTCCTATATCATATTTTAACATGGTTATATTTTGAAAACTATTAATTTTAAATAAAAAATTTTAATGCAGTTCTTAAAAAAAATATTTTTATATTGCATTAAATGTTTGTGTTACCATTCAAAAATCCAAAGTTAACAAAAAACAAAATAATAAAACATTCAATTTGTTTTGAAAAAAATAAAAACACAATCAAAAAAAAATATGCGTTTAAAATAAGTGTCAGATTTGTATTCAGTAGGTTAATAACCAATAATATTGCAGTAAAATAACATTAAGGGCTGTATTATGCTATACAAGTTCCAATTTTTCATAAACCTACTTTATTAATTGGGATTATTTATTGATCAATAAGACATTATATGAATATACTTTTTATGTTTTAAGATAAAAAAAAAATGACTTACCAGCTAATTCCTCGATTTTGGATTCCCGTGGTCTAAACATTATGGTATTTAAAATTTTAAAACAAATGTGTAAAATTTATAATGTAAATATTAATAAATACTACAGTTACATAAAACATATCCAACTAACAAATGAATAATGTTAATTCTATAGATATTAATGTTAATATTTATTAATATCAATTCCCCACAATACATCATTAATAATTATTTTTACAAAAACCGTAAGGTGTGACAGATTGTGGCGTTACCAACTAAAATTTTACAACATAATAGTATTATACATGTGACAAGCATGAAAAATTAAAAATTTGTATTTTTGAGTGTGATGGTGAAATCTTAATCTAAGAGGCGCATCCTATATTATATAGGATATAAATCATAAAAATATTAATGATTTTATTGAGACACTAAAATACATAACTAATATTAAGTTTTCAAAGAAGAGGTGGTATAAATAACCAAGAATATATTTACCGAAATACCGACCATACTTGGACATATTTACCTACTAGGTCAGAATTCAATTTCTTAGGATATATTATAATTTATTTCTATAAATCAATCTACAATTTGGTCAAAACTAAAACTTTAAACGTTAATAAAAAAATGTGTATTGTATATTTTTATATTACTTTAACGAGTATCTATTTACCTACTTATGTGGAATCTTGTATTAAATTGTCATATTTTTTGACTACGAACATAAACAAATGTATAAAACTCTATAACATAAAAAACTAAAAAAATGTAATATTTTAAATACTTATAAATAGCTTAAAATTAGCCAAATATTTTGAAAATTATATAATGAATAGCAAATGTTTATTTGATGCACATTTTAAGTTACTAATTACTATGAAAAACTATTTTTCAACTACAAATAAATCGTAAAACTTATAAAGAATCTTTTATTGAATTTTATGTTACTTTTTTTCTAAATAATTAATAATTATACTTTTTGTTAAAACTTAACAAATAACATACAATAAATATTGTAATTTTAAAATTGGATGTTGTGAAATTAATTTCTATAAGTACTTACATATTTTAATCAATGATTATAGTACAAACAAGTTACCCTAAAACATTTTCCAATGTGATAGTTAATCATTTTAAATTTTACTTTGTTAATACCTATCTAATCCCTAATCTAAATTACAATAATTAAATGCATTTGATAATTACATTATTAGAATAATATAATACATTATATACTAGGATATTTTTACACCCCTAAAAATACATTTTTATACGAGTGGGGGGAGTTAAAATATCCGAGTAAAAATAGTCTGTTACACCGGTCGCGATGGATCGAATATTACAATGTTATAATAATAATTCTGATAATTTAACATCAATTTATTAACGTTTTAATAAAATGTACTACAATTAGAATACGGTCGACCACTTACATAAACAGCGATAAAGAATATATATATTTTTTTTTAACTAGGTACACTTCAGGTTACCGATGATAGGTCTCTAGTAACACTTCTGTGTTCGATCTTCCTAAACGAATCTACTTTCACCTTCAAAAAAAAAAATGTAATACGTAGTTTTTGATAGTTACCAAACTATAAATGATTGTTGTATTATTTCTCATCTTGGATTAGCTGTATAAAATGAAAAATCCATTATGGTCGGTACAGAAATGAGCCTTTGTTTCATTTCCTGAAATAAAGTGGTGATTTTTATATTAATTTCCTTTGCTTTCACACCGTTCATATACCTATGTATTAGGGAAACTCTAGAGCTAAACTTATTTAGACTTGCGTGACTCGACAACCGCGTCTCAGAACAAACGGAAAAGAATCATATCCCCTCTCCAAAAACAGTTGGACATTTTTCTCAAAAATAATTCAAATGATTACAATGGTGTCAGAAAATAGATATTTTAATTTTTTTTTTGTGCATATAGTTTTCTATTGTTTGTTGCTATACACTGTTCATTTAAATTTATGTGCAAACAAAAGGAATTTCAGAGTTGCCTGAAATAACAAACAAAAAGAGAACTTCCCTTAAACTAACGGAAATGTTAATTGATATTTTTTTTTTTTTTTTTGAAAACATATAACCTATATTTACAATTACAAAATAAGTAAATATGATTTCATGTACACAATACATAATAGTAGATTATAAATTTGATGAAGAGGTGTTCTATTCATTGATAGATCACTTCAGAACATGACTTTAATTAAATTAAGAGATCACGATACCTGGGTCGTATTTTGAGACAACGTGGTAGGTTGTCGGGAAGGATGTTAATTGCTAAACAATAATTGCGGTCTCATCTCTCATAATACAATATTGAGACTCCGTGTCAAAATTCTACAATAGGATTTCTAGTAGGTTTATGTTTATTTTTCCGGTTGGCTTTTTTGATATCTTTTATTTTTCTTGTTTGTGATAATTAATGCTTGTAACTGCATCACTGATCGTTTTGTGTGCATATTCGCAGTGCGGAGGGAGCTAAGCCGAAACAAGCGGACCATGTGGATACTGTCGTCGATCGCGGTGGTGTTCGCGCTCAGCTGGCTGCCGCTGACGCTGTTCACGTTGCTCGTCGAGTTCCAGCCGCACCTGATCGAGTCCACGGACGCGATGTACAAAGCGTTCGCGGTCGTCCACATGATGGCCATGTCGACCACGTGCACCAACCCGCTGCTGTACGGCTGGCTCAACACCAACTTCCGGCGGGACATATCCGGCATATGCCGGCAGATGTGGTACTGCTGCGGCGACCAAAAACCACCGCCCAGGCGTAGGCGGTACCCGTCCGTGGCCACCGATTACCGCGGACCAAACGACCGGCGGCTTGGGCTCGGATCCGAGGCGGCCGGCGGATGTGGCGGCGATGGTGGCGGTGGTGGTGGCTTCGGCGGGGGTGGAGGTAGCCGGCGGCACCATATGCACCACGACCCCGAGACCACCGGCATGTCGATGGTGGTCAAGAGCGACCGACGGTTCAGCACCAGTTACCTGACCACGCTGACCACGGTCACGTCCAGATCGCAACCGGGTTCCAGCATGGGCCGCGTCGAGAACGTCTAGAGACAGTATGATTGTAATCTTCGATGATTTACTATATACATTAATAACCTATAGTAACGATGATAATGTCGTCTTGTAGTTCACTTCGGCAGGGCGTGTTTGATATTTGGGGGAAAAAAACATTACGATAATATTATATCATAATAACAATAATATTATGTTGAACTAACGATTAAGGCTTCTTACGCGTTGAGAGCATTATCGGTAATCTGTTATAAAACGAGTCTCTGGGTATCTGACAGTTACCCGATAGCGTAAATGTATACATGAATTTGCCTCGAGGCCGACGAAATGGTGCTAACGGGTATTTTATTTTTCTACTATCATAATAATAAAAATAATATGCAATTATTAATCATACAATTCGTCAGGAAACAAAAAATATTATGAACAGGCCATGGCCCACGACATATTATTGAGACTGAATGCATGTCACATTTTAGGACAGTTAACGGTATAGGTATATGTTCAATACTTAGAGTTATTCATCAAGTATACTCACCTCTTTTTTACTAGAATAATTGATTTATTTAAATTTTGTTTTTTTTAGAATCTATAATAATTATACATACCAAAATACAATATTTTCAACTACTTAAATATTTATACTATTTAAGGAGTACCCTGTGACGAAATAAACATTTGTTTTTCGAATAAGAACCACTAGTTTTTACTGTAAATATTATTTAGCAAATGATTTTTTTGGAAATTTCGGTGTATCTATATTAAAATTCGAATTAGTTGTTTCCGAGTTATTAAACAATACGCACTAAGAATAATAATCCATAAAAATGGCTTTAATGATATTATGACAATTTTAATAAATAAATTATTATTAAATGTATTATTTTATAATTTGTAAGAAATTTTTGAATAAGTATACTAAGTACGAAATTAAATATTACATTGATTTATTTATTTTTGTAAAACCATTTTTATGGACTATAATTCTTAGTATATACATTTTAATTATTCCGAATCTACTCGTACAAATTTTGGTTTAGAACTTGAGATACCTACATCAAAACTTTCAAAAAATGTATCTACTGCAATTTATTGTAAAAAAAAAAAATTCTCGTTTTAAAAACAGATGTTTGTATTGCCACAATATACTATTAATATCGTCCAAAATATATAATTATTTAACACTTTAGCCTTAAATATATATGAAAATTCAAAATTTGAATAAACGCACAATTAAAGGAAAAAAGAGTGATGAGTTTGTTTGGCGAATCACTGTGTATACAACCCAAGAGACACCGTGAGAATAAAAATTCATAAAATTCGACAGTCAGAAAAACTTTCTGTTAGTAATATTTTTTTTTTTTTTTTTGTTTTTTGCAGAGTTGAGTTTTTGAACTTCTATACAATTTATTTTACACACTTATTGTATAATTATATTAAACTGTAGTTGTTATTATGTGTAAAAGAAAAAAGACATATTTTTAATAATTTTACATTGTAAAAATAACACTGTTAAAATGAATATTTTAAAAACCATTTTCGACGGTTCAAAAAAAAGTACTTATTTTTCATTCAGTACATAGTTTAGAATAAATATATTAAAATAACTTGTGTGAGTATACTTCAAATTAATAATTATTCGTCATGTTTACATTTTTAATCATATTTCAATTTAAATTAAGAATTCGAAAGGTTTTTTCTTTACATAATATTATAGTCGATTTAAATAACTATATTATTTTTTGAAATTAAAGATATTTAAAGATACCTAATATTATTAGCTTTAACATTATGAAATATAGTTCTTGGCATAAATAATTATGATTTATGACTAATTTTTAGCAAAAACAAAATTGCTTCAATTTTTGATTTTGGAGAAGCGGTTTGCTATTTTTTTAGAAAATATTATTTTGTTGATGAAAGTTTATCGTTTTTACCAGCAAATCATTTTTTTAAGGCAATATGATTAAAATGAAAAATTGATCATTTATGAAAACGCGTCATTTTCATGGAACATAAATAACCTTATGCAATTATTAGGATTTAAATTTTTAATTATGTATGATAATAAACATTATCTAAAGCAACAAATTTAACAATTCATATATAATTTTGTACTAGAAAATTACAATATCAAAATAATATTCCTAAAATTTTAATAAAATGCATAAAAAGAGGTGTTTTATTAAAAAGTATCAAAACATAATTTATAAATATGACGTGGGCGCTTGGAAAAGTTTTTTTATTAAAATAAACTAAGAACAGAGTTCAAAAAGCTAATTTATGTTTAACGAATATATAATAAAATTATTAATATTGATTGGAGACGGTGAAGCTATAATAAAACAAAAAATACTATCAAGTACATATTTTTAAATGTATTTACCATATTAAAGATATTTCGTGTACCTACTGTTAGTTTTGTATAAAAAAACCTTTGTAAAATAAGCCTCTAAAATAAATTACATTATTTCATTAAATGTAAATAAAAAAAATCATGTGTGTACTAAATTATTAAAATCGATTTTAATTTTAATTCGTACATAATAATATATTGTTGTTATTTTTTAATTTACTTATTTTTACTAACTATAATTATATCGTTTTAAATATTGCATTAATTCAAAAATATTCGAATAAAATATTTGAATAAATTTAAATTAAACGTGAAACTAACATAAATACGATTTAAATATTGCGTATATCTTCCAAAAGCCTTACTGACTAAGCCCTACGTAACTTTTGACTGAAAATAATAGCGAGTTTTTGCGCTGCATATTGATGGTTTTGTTTTAAAAATCTTCCAGACGCATGTCTTAACATACAATTATTTATAATGTATAAAACGATACGGTTTTAATTTGGCTAGACGGCACGACGCTACGTAGTAAAATAATCATAATTAACATAATATAATCAATGAAACTGCAATGTAAAATTATATACTTTAAGACACGTGTATATTATTACTATGTAATTTTTTTTTTTGAGGTTTTATTACACAATTGTTTATACGAATGGTATAACTGAACACAATTTAATAATATATTGTACAGCTCTTTTTGGATTAGAGCAATAAAACAGCATATTATATTGGATTTAAGGGGCAAATGGACAATCTTGGGACCACACTACAATCATGTTTATATTTTAATGTATTTTGATTTGTATAAAATTAATTTACTCAACTTATCTTCGATATTGTTAGTATCCCGATCCCCTGTAAACATTCGCACGCAGAACTAATGACGTATGAACAAAAAATGTTGAACTGTTGACCGAAATCTTACTTTGAACAATGCGTATGCACTACTCTTGACATTCCGATCGTCCATCAATCGATGTTATAATATAGGTACCTGATATGCTCTATTCGAGTTGCCCACTTAACCGATAAAATCTAGTCGTTTTCGCAAGCTTCACCTTCTCCCATATGGAAATATTTTATCTAATATGACCACCAGGTAGACGTACCTACCATAGACACCACAAAGTGTAATGTACGGAGTGACTTTTATTATCACATCAGTATAATTATAGGAAAGTGGGTAAACTTAACTGGAATAGAGTATAATAGGTATAATGGTATAATAATATTATATAGTGTAATAGTGTGTGTACGTATTCATAAATCAACATTAACAACAGAATATGTATGTTTATAGTGAAATAAGTGACGGTAGACAGACATGTGCAATCGGGCCCATCCTTTTAAGTGATAATTTTTTTAAAAAAAAAATATATATATAGTTTTTTTTTCTGCCAAAATTATGTTACCAATATCTTAAAAACTGTTTAAACTTTATAGTAACCTCGAAACAGTAAAAAATATCTTTTACCCAAACACTCTTATATACTATAATAATTTACAATTATATATTTGTACTATCCATATTTATATGATACAGTAAATACGTAATTCTACTTACATTTTACTAGTCTTCAAAATACACCATTATGATATCTTTAATTTATAAAAGAGTAAAATAAACTTTTAAATAACTGTTTTAAATAATTTTGACAAATTTAGTTTTATCTTCTCTAATGATAATACTGTAGACACAATAGATAATGATAACGGTTTCTTTTTTTTTTTTATATAGTTTTTCTAATTTTAACGTACGAGAATCAATTTGAAACTTTCCTTTTACAAAAAAGTGTTACATGTTTTTAACTTGAAATATTTTTTTTTTAATTCCACGACAGTCATAGTATTTATCATAGGTTGTTGCTGTTCTACCTGTGGCTGAAAATCGAATTTATCCAAATTGCAATTGTCTAGTCAAAATTTGATACTATAATATATGATTCATAAGTGTAGGCATGTAGAAGTAGATAATTGGAAAGTTTTGCATATTTTAGTACTTTTGATGAGAGGTATATCATATAAAACAAGAGTCGTAGGATAATTTTTCATAAAACAATGCCGACGCGTTATTTTGTGTTGATAAATTTATCATCAAAATTAATCTCATAAGCGGCATATTAAACAATATTGTTCTATATATTATTACCCCATATCCATGTAGTATAATTGAAAATTCATTTAAAAAGGATACACCTTTTGTCAACGATAACACATGAACTTGATGTTAATTTACCATACTGGGAGGCGACCAGTATTGTCCACAGGCTATTGTGTTCAGACTAATTTAAATTCACATTTCACATACAACTCAAAACAAGTACCTTGTACCTACCTACATTATTAAACAAAGTTGGGCTATACTCCGTGTATGTATTTTTTTTTTCATCAATTTATTCAGTAACCCGAGCTGAATAATATTAAGAATTTATCAGGTACAATTATTGTTTTTCGAAAAATTCATGAAGACAGGCATCTGGCTCATTTTTTTGGCAGAAATTAAAATCATATAGCAACACCGATACATGACCATAATTTCTCCTTGTTACCTACCTTATTTTGACTTTGAAAAAATCAATAAGATTGTAAAAGAAAGAAGATTCTCAACATAGTTTTCATCAATTTCCACGAATATCAATTAAATAATATAGATGAGAAAAAATAGTATATTTTTTGTTGAATATACCTACCCATATATTAATCCAAATAAACTCTGTTTTACCCACTTTTTCGCCTACCGAATGTTTATGATAATTTACTGTAAGGGGAAAACCGTGTTAATTTAATATTTATACATAAACATATATTAAGAAATAAATGACATGTCAAACATTTCTATTTAGATTGAAAAAATATAAAAAAAAATTGTGACGTGTACATACTTTATATTATATTAATATGTATTATTATTTAAAAATGGGTATTATACTTTACTTTCAACATAACTTATTTTAGATCACTCTACCGCCATTGTAATGTTCAATGTCCACATTGCGATAACATTTAAAATAATGCATATTTATAATTAACAAACATTTCGAAAATCATCTCGGGGATTGATATAAACTTAATATAAAAATGTATTTACATGTCTAAATATATTACAAAAATAAAAACTGTAAAAATGTATAATGTATATTTTATTCATACAATATAGTTTCGAGTTTTAACTAATTAGTAATTAGTAACAAGAGAGCATTTGATAATATTATATATTATTGATTTTTCTAGTTTAGAGTTTTTTATTTGTTTAGGAATAACACCCATTTATAATAATATATGACTGCATAATATAGAAAATAATTATTTTTAAAAATGATATTAGAATAATAATGAGGGCAATCGATGAACAAAATGATTTGTACTTTTTACAGTTTCTGACTTATTACTGTATGAGCATATTATACTTTACTATATGTAATAATCATTAAAAGTAAACTTTAGTTATTTATCATTGCTATTATTAAAATTAATTTATTGTATTAATGTGTTTATAAACGATATAATAACCTATTTTGTATTAAAATACTTTATAATCAATATTTTAAAGAAAAGATGATTTCGAAACAAAATATTGTACATAATACGATTATAATAAATGACCAAAAGTATAATAATTGTGTTTATTTATTAAAAAAAATATGAATTAATATTAATTTATAACATTCATTGTTTTAGTATACATTTATTACTTACTGTAATTTGTAGACTTAGAACCGTTGTTGAAAACCACCCATTATTATTTTTTTTTTTTTTGGTCAAGACATGTCTAAATGGTTTACATTTTAGCACAACTACAATTTGAAAACATTTAGAGTTTCTATAGAAGTATAGACCATATGAAATGTTTCAGGTAATGTCCATTCAAACCAGACACGCTTGGTAAAGCTTTTCAGAACTACTTATTTGATAAATCACTACGAAAACTTATTTTAGAAGCTAGAAATATACAAATAATATAGGCCTTATACACATAGACGAAGCATGGTCGTATTGTTCCGCTTTCTGCGCATGTGTGTAGACCACATTGACACACCAGTTTGTACATAGTTAACAGAGTAAATACCAAGGTTTTTATATCATTTATCACTAAATCCAGTTTTTTTTAATTATTTTGAATTTTTTAGAGCATTTTTAGGGTATTACATTCCCAGTCTTTATTATAATATAGTAAAAGTACTATAATTGGAAAACAATGTTGTGAAATAATATTAGGTGAAATCAAAAATGTGTGTGAACAATTATTTATGCTAATTGTGATAGCATCTATATAACGCAATTTGCTGTCATCGAACCACTCAACCCCGCCGACCTAGAATGCTACGTTTATTAGTATAAAATCTAAGACAAATACTCAACTTCCCTAATGACGCAACTGTCTTGTTGACAAACTCCAAATTTCGTAAGTTAGAAATTATAAATATAAAAATTAAAAATGATTAATGTCGTCTTAATAATTATCGAAGATATCAAACTTAGTAAGTATTAAAAATTAAAATAATATAAATTGTAACCACAAAAAAAAAAATAGTTCAAATGAAGCCTGTAAATTTTAACTAGGTATATTCTTAAACTATTATACTAGGTTTATCTAAAAAATGAAAGTTGTACTCGTGTTATAAACAGAAAAATTACAAGTTATGCTTTTCGGTTTGCCAAAAATAATAAGTGAACAATTATTTAATTTTAACATTTACCTAATTTTTTTTATCAAATTCAAATATTGGATGATGAAAACAATTAGTATAAGAAAATTAAATCGAGTCTTTATAATATATAATACGCTTTGTGAAAGAAAATTAAACAAGAAATAAAGTCTTTTGTTGTTATAGGTACCTTTTTCACATTCATAAATTCAAATAAAAAAAATGAAGTATGATAAATTACGTACTGACGGATGTTTGATATGAGAATGGTTAATTTCCATTTGAACATTTGTTCTTTTTTAAATTACTATTTGTACATCCATGTCTATCTATATACCTAAACATTTTATTCATATCTTATTTAAACCGTTTTTTTCACAAGTTGTTTTTACATAAATATATTTTTTTTCATATTCTTTTATCGATAGGTAATTTTTATAAAATTATTATTTTAGTTCATATATTTTATTGTGTTATTAAGTTTTTTCGTTCTTCTATTTTTCATACATTTTTACCCCAGATATCTAATTATATACAATTATGTCTAATTGACATTATTTACTATATATTAAGATTTAACAACAAAATAAAAATATTAACATATTAAAAGATGAATTAACAATGTTGACATTATCCTTATAATTATTGTTGATTGATTACCTACGTAATAATTTAAGTCACATTTAGATACGAAGAACATATTTGTACAACTTGTTCAATCACCTGCATGAATCCGAAGTGTGTAAAGTAGTTCAAGAGAATCAATAAATCCGTCAATTGAGCTAAAAGAAAATCTAAGTATCATATAATAAAAAGCTAGTTTTAACAGTTAATTTTTTTTAATAATCGACGGTTATACGGCAGTCGTTACAAATTACATGGTGTTGTATGGAAAGCACTCAAATCGGTAATATTAATTTTACAACAATTTGTATACAATATGACTGAAATCTTACACAGTGATTGCTACGAATTTTGAACAATTTCTCCGTACCGTGCACCTCACACTGCTTTGTTTCCTGCTATTTCTTGTAGTTAACACTAGTTTTTCATTATTTGTGGTTTATCATTATTTTTAGAACGGAAAACAAACCTTTTTTCTCGCGTATAGTCCTTATGAATGTAAAAGCTTTAGAATTTACCCTTCGATGTCAATAACATTTTTTAAAACGTAGAAACACTGTCAACCGTCTCTTTTTCCTGTTTTCTTTGGCCCATGTTTCGACAATACACATTTCATAACTTTCCGTAATTCACCCGTCACGCGATATTTCAATTGTTTCTTCAGAACACAACGTTTTGTTTTCAGTTATTGTCTCTTCTAATTTATCACTGTCCGTCGCATCTTTTGAAAACATAATGCCTACGATAATTCTCAACGTTTCTCCAAATATCTACCTCATACATTTTATTTTAGGCGTCATTTTAAACCACATAAAATATAATATATTGTTTAAACACTAATAATCGTAAGTTATTTAATCGCTATAGAAGAAAAATTCTTTCTAACCATACAGATTACTTTCATAGTCTTTTATAAAACGAAAATACAAAATTAAATCGATTTATAGGAATTAGATGTCTATAGTCGTATCTACGCCGTATATTAAACCTGCAAAAACCCGTGTAACTTAAATTGATTACATGTCAGTAACACACAAACAAGACCTATTAAACTTTATAAATTTGTTCGCAAAATAATATATACATGCAACCGAACAAGTATTCAAAAATAATGCCACTCCTTTTTGGACATTAAATAATTTCCAATTAACAGGCATTGAGGCATCACTTTTGTCATTATAATCGTGTTGTTTTACAACAATTTTGTGTGTATGCAAATTTAACGAAAATTCGTGATTAAATCCAAAACGGTTCATAAATGTATGGTTTAAATTTTTTTTTATTTTTTATCATCATCACATTGTAAATTAATTTATAATTTACATTAATCAAGGATGATGTGTGTGCACGGTATTTTAAAACTAAAAAATAATGTTAACAAAGTGATTACAACATGTAAATATTTAATGATAAAACTAATTATTTTATATACTTAAACAATACATAAAACTTCTGGAATAGATATTTCATCGAATTAAAAAAATAAATATTTTTTGAAAAAAAACGAAATGTATTGTAAAACGAATTGTAAAAAAATTAGTTTTTTCATAGCTGTATCGCTATCATTTAGGTCTTTAAAATGCTATATAACAGTATCCAACGGGCTGATTTAGGACCAACAGTGATATCGAATTCAGCTCGTGAAATTGTTGTATTGACGACTGACAACCGAAACAAAAGGAAAAAAATAAAAACATTGTAACTTTATGAGCCTTTTTTCATAACCCATAATATTATGTCTGTTTTTAGAATCGTTTATATTATATTACAAAGTCAACTTTGGACCTCGTCGATATTACAAGGCACATTTTACTCGAAAAAATAAATATATGTATTTCGTTTTATGACGCACTAAAACACCAAAACCTCTCGACGAACGACCATTTCCGATGTTATTAAGCTTCCCCGCTGCGGTACGTTAAATATCACATTGTTATAATATATAATAAATAGGTTACCTACCTTCGCTGTACCGGCTGAATTATAATAATAATTAATATTAACATCGTAATTATTATTATTTATGGCCCGTGGACAATTCGCTGACATCTCGGAATACGCTCACCGTTATAATAATAATAATAATAAAAATTATAATTATAATTTTATGTAATTATAAAATCATCTTGTCGACGATTTAAGCCCGCAGCAATGCCGCCGTGACTACGTCGTAGTATACATAAACTGCTGCTCGGAAAACGCTCTCGGCGGCGTATGTAGCGGACCCCACTCGATAGTGTACTTTTACGTGCGGCGTAATATAATTGTTATTAATATATTAATACCAATTTCGGCAGAAATATCGCCTCGGGCAGAACAACAACGTAATATAATATCATAATAATATCTTATTATCTGCACATTTTATCATCGTCACCTCATCTAGAACTCGGAGACTGGCAGTATTTTGGTAATCGTAAACAGAACGGTGTTCGTATAGGTATACCTAGTTGATATTCGTCGTCAAACGTACACCAAATCCTTAATATCCTTAGTAAAAAACCGGTCAGAATTTCAAATTGTATGTGTATCTAATTTATAACTTGATATTAATTCTGTAACAACAACTGTATATTTTGTTTTTTGCAAACTAAAACAATAAATTATTTGCAAGTAAAGAAATTTATAGCTGTTTTACAAAAAAAAAAAATTGATTAAAAGAGAAATAATAATTACATATTAGTTTAATGCCACAAATGACGTTTTGTTAAAAATATTAATGATTTGTAAAAGAACATTTTTGTCATAGGAATTCGTGTAAATTTAATATATAACATTCGTAGATACCTACTTTTTTTAAAAATTATTTTCATTTTAATTTTTACATTATAAAATAAATTATTAATTAATTTATTTATTTTCGAATTTAATTATGATTATACTATAATGAATAGATTATCTTTTGATTAGTTTTTTATGTTTTTTGTATTTTTTAAATATGTGGTCTTTAAAAAAATTCACCAGAAGCCTTTGGTGTGCTAAGCCATCACCTACTGAGTACTTACATTGCAAATGAACAATAAATAAAAATCGAACCATTGTGAAACCATCAAAATTAAATTCCTAGCTATAAACCTAAATACATTAAAAATATATTAGATTCGTTAGTGTAGGTAATTATTGCATCTATACATAGATAGAAAATAAACTACATTGTTTTTTATATGATGATTTTTGCTAACCCCTTCTCTCTAGAGATAAAAATAATCGTAACCTCGATCAAAATCGTTTGCCAAAAGTGCAAGTCGGATGTATACGGTGCGAGATGTAAAATAATATGTTGATCGGGGTACGTCAACGAAATATATAGTTATACGCGTATATATAAACTCGGTATGCCTTTTTACGGTCACACAACCGAAATATGACGTCCGTCAAGTGGGTACCAGCAAATCGTAATTAAGCTGTTCTCATCTTGGAGTGGTTGGTTGTTGACCATACCTACCCACAACCCATTTTCCAAATATGAACTAAAATAAACTAACTCATATAAAAAATTATTTCGATTTCAGACACATAATATGTATTAAAAATATTAAAATCAATTAGAATTATTCAAAATTGCAAATATTCAACTCTCATTCTTATTCTTTATTTGCGGATACCGGTAAAATTGCATCAGGGCGGGTCGCATACACTAAATTTTAATTTTATAGACAATCATAATTTCACAAGTATACAGTTTTTTTCTTATAGTACAGATTTCGATATTTTTTGTTTGAGACTGAATTGTTATTACAATAAGTATACCGAGTATACTGTAAAAATCCATTTTCTTTTCCGAAAAATAGCCGGGATTAAGATATTCTGAATATTGAATACACGAGAGTGCATGACATAAATTCGGAAATGAAACGGTGTTGCGTATTTTAAATTAATGATGGAGTGGTATACTTAATGTAGTTCTGTTGCTTATATTTTGCTTCTTAATAAACACACGTATTGTGATTAAAATGAGAATTATTGAAGCAACACGATAAAAATTAAAAGTGGGTTTAGTACAGTGTATAATGCAATCGCAAGAGGTATAAACAAAATCCAAGCTTTGCGATTCTGCGCACTATTTAAAACAAATAACAATATTTTCAATATTTTATCAAATGAAATATCAATTCAAATTTTCAAATTACATATTCCTATCAATGAACTTATATTTATAAATATTCTTCCGGACGATATGTTAGTCATTATTTATTTACTAAACGTTTTCATACACTTCTTTTAGTGTAAGCCTCTATTTTTATCTCTTAAAATTCTACTACATAATAAAATCCGATCATATTATAACTGTTTTTTCTTCCCATTTAACCATTAGCAGGTAGCCGGCAGATATTTATTTCCGTTGAGAAATACAATTTTAACATTAAATGAATTTCAACTAACGCCGCACATACCAACAATTACCTACAATGCAATTGACGTTTTGAATCGAATTCAAAAAAAAAAAAAATGTTGTTTTACTCAAAGTAACATCCATGTGCAAAAGTATAAAACACCTTAACTTTTATACTTCTACTCTGATTTCAAAAGAACACTATTTGGACTTAACTGTATCTAGTTGAGATAACTTAAAACCGATTATCGCGTTATTCCAAAAGGTATGTGAAAAGTGAATTATGTTCTTACAATTTTTTTCCACCCTTTTTCAAAATTATTGAATTATTGGAAAAGTTTACTACTTAACGATTGAAAAGTACATGCACAATAGGTAATAAAAATTATGATAAATAGTAAATATTATACAGGATTTAATTTATGACACAGACAATAATATATATAAGACGATAAATTAACGGTGTTGTGCGAGCACATCGTATTAACGCATCATGCCATTATGTACATTTTTTTTTAAACGTTGATTTCGAAATATTTAGATTTTTCTTATCGGGCGTATCTTTTGATTATACTATTATACTGATCCCTCGATTTTCGTCGAGATCGTTCGTTCGATTCCAACATTATTACTTATCCGAGTTTTTTGACGATTAATTGCGCCCAGCCCGCGTGTGCTATGTTTTACGCGCGAAAATCGCGTGCAGCACGCAGTCGTGTCTGCCATCTGCCGGAAATCTCGCGCGACGGATGACATGCGTATTATATTATGTTGACGTCGCGGGGGGGCGTCGTTGGGCGGGGCAAACGAGACGGGCGATATAGCCGGTGGAAATTGACCCGGGATGAATTTAACGATGTGAATTTCCCGAGGCGGCAGCGGCGGCGGTGACGGTGGAAGTATGACGTCAACGATGAGGTCACGGGGCCTCGAATGACGTAATAGCATACGCGTGCAAAAGCCCGGGGACGGCTAAGCCGAGAATGTTGCCACACAGTGCGTCGCCGCCACCCTCGTCGCCGAGTGGATGAAACGTTTTCGCGGCCGAGGTGGTGGCGGCCTCGGTGGGTGGAGGAACGGCGGTAGCCCTTTTACTGCGACGTTCCGTGCTACAGAGGCCGATCACATTCATGTTATGACTATATGCGCACAGTGTACTCGTCTACGTGTATACTGTATAAATATTAAAATATATGAATAATTCATGTAAATGACGAGTGTTAGATACGCGTCATCGATGACAGACGAACGGAAAATTATGAAAAACGACGTAGGTGCAGAAAAACACAAAATCCGAATTTCCAATCTTATTTAGGGGTATTTCGCAGATGACAGAAATTAACGAATGAAATAATATATTGTTTTACATATTTTCCAAAACAAATTGTTTATAAATCCTTACGACAGACAGAATATATTTTTGACGATGCATATAGCATAATAATACGTAAAAATGTACATAATTCTTTGAACGTTTAATTCATGACGTAGATACATTGGAAAACAAATACCTAGGTTAGGTTAGTGCAACATTAAATTGCAGTCATTGAAGAGACCTTAAATTGGGTTTGTCATTTGATATTATTTTATTTTTACGATGCATTTACGTCCCTCATAGGTATGTGATAACATAAGTACTTGGATTAGAACATTACATTCATTATTATTTAATGGTCGACGACACACTAATAGTATTCTACATGACTATACATGATAATAATAATCGTGATTTGTGATCTATTTAATATTATAATGACTTCGCAAATACCTAATGAAATTGATATATGTTTGATACTATCAAAAATTGTATTCGTAAGATTGTGGTAGCAATATTATGTATAATATGATAGTGCTATTGGCGCAGGCAACAATATAATATGGTTAAAAGTTATGGTATAAGGTTTTAGATTATAGAGCCCTTACGGGCATGTAAAAGTTCCACGCCAAATTTTATTTTGAATAAGGAGTGCTTTGAAGATTTAAAGTATACCGCGTAAACGTAGATATGGTGATTATTATTAAAATTTAACTCTACAACTTTTCGTGTAATCATTTTTTTTTTTATTTCACTGTAATGTGGGTTGAACTAAAGAATAAAAAAATGCTTTTTGACTTTTAAAAAGCTGATACTAACTTATTCAGTTATTCGGTATGTTAGACGAAAATAAAGTTAAAAAAAAAACAGAAAATTTTCTCTTAACAGAGTTAAGGTATTTGTGAGAGTGTTTAAATACTAAAACAACAACATTTAATAACACGAGTTATTTTTTTCAATAAATATACGTATAAAAATGCAAAATAAAAAAGACTTCATTAGTACAAATAGCATCAATAGTTCGCGAAGAATTGAATCAAAAATACTCTTTTGAAAATATAAACGAGAAAAAAATTAGAAATAATTTAAATTGAAAAAAAATGTTTAATTATCAATAGTGTGTATCGTCGTCATATTATGAATCGTCGTTGCGGGTTGCGGACTGCGCGATGACCTCTTATATGAATACCGAGAAAATGTCGTGTGATGATTTACATATTCCACCGGACTCGACCGAAAACCACACACGACTTTCTCACCGCAAGTCGACGTCAGTCGGAGCGTCTAGTTTCCGCCGAAGTCGACACCGGTGGGCCCCACAACTGATTGATGATGTGTGTTGTGATATTTGCGCAGCGATAAACCCACTGTACATAAACGTTGCACCATTACTATACGCGGTATAAAATACTGGGTAACGCCAGGTATACCGCGATAATTTGATTTACTCCGCGATGTAGGTGGATAGCATAATGAGTACGCGTCTTGCATTCACACCGGCGTCACCCTGCTCGCCCAAACAAACATCCCGCCGCCGCGCGACTAAACGACCATGTCCGTGATATGCGATATGCGATTAGTCATCATCTCAGACTCGGATTTCAGGGTATCTTTGAAATATACCACCCTCTACAAGCGTATAAAAATACTCTGCGCGCACTCTGAGCACTATGGAGGTACACGTGCGGGAATGATTGACACGCGCCGCCGAGCGCCGTCACGAGTTCATATTTGCACAATCGCCACTACACGTTTAACTAAATATGTTATTATTAAAGTCTCATATCACAGCAACACTACTCGTATCTGGAATATCGATGTAAACTAAAACAATTACTGTGCGTACGCACTCGTGTAATATAATCTATTCAACTTTATTATATGGCATTTAGACTTTGCGTGGTTTATTTCGTTATTGTTATATTACAGCTTATCGTGACCGCACAGAACGAATTTTCGAAAATGTTTCTGCGGTCGTTTTTTCTTTCAAACCGATCGTCCTCGTCGACACACACATTTTGTTTATTATCATCGACAAATAGTAAATTTACGATAGTTTTACGCAATCTATGAATTATTTTGATTTGTCGTACATTTCTTCTCTACCAGTGAGACCATCGCGCATTATTTACACATATAATTCTATACATAACTTATCATATATATACATAATTTAGTTTATATTTCGGTATTTACATTTACTACTTTTTTGTTTTATTACTATTTGCTAGACATGTTTTATGCTCTTCAAGTCATAAACTTATACACTGCAGTTATTTTTATTCTATCCGTATACTGTATAGTAAGTGCATATCAAACAATCCACATTTTTTTTATATTTCGAGATCCAAAATAAAAAACAAACTAATTAAAAATACGTAAATTGTAGTTTACAGTTTATAAAGCTAAAATGAATAAGACTTTTCCGTATGTTATTATAATCAAACACTTCTACACGTCTAAATAAAGTAAAGTTATCATAAATGACATTATGATCAACCACTGTGTTGTAGGTATTTAATGTATTCTATTAAAAAATTCTTTAACGTCATTAATAATATTTAATTATACAAAAATAGGACATAAGTGTTTTTACAGGTCCTTTTTCATACGACCAGGTGGTATCTTCATGGAAAATAAAACTTATTTATTTTTACTGAAACGTTAAAAAACCTATTAAATTGAATATGGTTGTTTACGAAATCTTCGATAATTGTGCAATTCAATAACATTTAGCACTGTTGATAAATATATTGATGTGTACATACGAAAGAATTGCATTAAAATAATTAGAACATTTGCGTATCAACTTATATTTACACACCTTAGTCAAAAATAAAATCTAATTAATTAATTATTGAATTTTACGCCACCAGAAATATTAGACATAATATTATACTCGTTCATTTCAAGACGTTTTCAGTACTTTATTATTAAGCATAATAAACTATTAGTTTACTCAATACAAATAATTGAATAATATTATTCCATCATGTGCACACGAAACCAAACTATGGTGAAAGGTTTTCTATTTAGAAAACTAAAGTTGGTATTCTCGATTATATTTTAATAATGTAAATTATAATCGGTTTGCCGGCGCATTGTATAGGCAATTTCACTACATTAACATATAAAATGTTTAATGGCATCTCGTGTTGTTATTTTTATTTAAAAGAATTTAAAAATATGTATACGATTAGTTACAAAAACAAAAATTTACTATTTATATGATTACATGATTACATTATAATAATATTCTCATATTTACCTACCGTGACGAAGTCTTGAGTTAAGTGTGTGTGTGTGTGTGTGTGTGTGTGTGTGTGTGTGTGTGTGTGTGTGTGTGTGTGTGTGTGTGTGTGTGTGTGT
>JACXSJ010001828.1:0-43948 GCA_014851325.1 Pentalonia nigronervosa | reverse complement strand
ACTGGATATATTGAACGAGCACATCCGGACAGTTAAGAAAAGGAAAATCACAACGTGGAGTGGATATTGCAATGTTATTAGTATTAAATTAAGTAAATTATTAAAGATAGTTCAATAAATTCTATGATTCGTTCAACAATAAAGATATCACATCACCAAGGCCGAATGACGCAGAAGTCTCATTACTAAAAATCTAACGACTTAAGTACCTACATAATGCTGATAGCTGAAATTTCAATAGCAAACTACGGCAAATTTACAGTAAATTTTCTTTTAATTTTACCGGAGCAGTTGTTATAGTTATTATATACGTCAAATATCATGAGTTAAGTTCTCAAAATTAATATTTTATAATTCAATTGTTAAATTATTAAAAATAATTCGACGTTGAGTGAACTGTGAATAAATTAATGACTTAATAAGAAAGTAAACCAATTCATATTTTATGGATTTAATAGAAATTTATCAAGACATAAATATCTGTAGTCACAATTATATATTATTGAAATCATTGGATTTTTATTCAACCTATCTTAAAATAAAGTAAACTGAATAAAAATTATACACAATATTATATAAGTGAAACTTTTAACATAATTTATCATATACTTTTCATAATAAATTTATATGGCACTCGATAAGTAACCGTACACTTATTAAAATATTTAATTCACATACTTAGTTAGGTGCATTGCAACTAAAAATTAAATTTCAAGTGTCCTTATAGTAAATTCCAAAATATAGGTATATTTTGTTAAATCTTACAATTGTTTATAAATTTTAATTAAATAAGTAAACTGATTGGTTTTTTCAGTTATAACTTTGCACATTATTTTTAAATCACGAATTGATAATTACACAATTCATGAAATGTTAAAACTAATTATTGCTCATTTCATGAATTGGGCAGTTACCTCACACTGGCACAGTTTGAATTATAAAACAAAAATATTTTCTTAAATTTTATTTCTATCAACGGACACATAATAGCTATCGTTCATTATTTCATAACTTTACGTTTACCATATTCAGGTCATTAAAACTATTGGTCTCCATTCAAAACAACGTACTCAATTATTATGCAACGCCCTTACTTTATATAAAACGAGTCAATGGGTTTTTGTATAGTAATTCAAGTTTTATATGCGTGAATGGGAAATAATTCTGAAGTAAACTAAAAAGGAAATCTCTAACAATTGAATGAAAAATATTTTCTCGGTGTTTTAATTTTATATAATACTGTTATAAATTTATAATATATTAGGTAAGTATGTATTTTATTTATATTTTAAAACAATTTTTCGTACGTTAATGGTGGAATAACAACTACTACACAAGTGTTAATTTTTAGATTATGCAAAATGTAGTCTTGTCATTTTAATTATAAATATTCTATTAGGTATATTAATTCAACATTATATTGTAGTTGAATTTATATATATTATAAATTTTTTTTTAAAAAAAACTAACAAATTTTAAGTATGGTGCCAATGCTTAGTATCATAATGTGATTTCCAATACTGATATTTGTATATATTATAATAACAATATCAGTATTAGTAGTAATAGTACCATCTACTTTTTTTTTATATTAATAGATCTCTGCAAATCTTTCTTATCAGTCTGCACTCTGCACGTCAACTTCTCATAGATAGTCAATAGTGTATATATAAAAAGACGCGTAAGATAAATTACTTTTTGCAAGTGTTATTTATATACAATATTCTTTATGGTAAGTATTCTTCAGTACTTTCGGTTAAGCTTTAAAAATGAATGATATAATTTATCTTGTTTTAATTTATAAATATGTTCAAAAAGTAATTGTATAGGAACGTATAATATCAATGAACCAACTGGACCTTGTTTAAAAATAAATTACAAACTGTTATCACAAATTGCTTTAGATATTAAAGTCAATAATTTATATTTTTAAAATAGAATGTTTTAATTGTAAAAATTAACTTAATTGAAAACCATATTATTAGTTAAATCCTCAAATGGTTAAACTTATCATACCTGATTACAGGAACACCTCGGGAGTACTTGATGTAAATGTTCCACCTAAGAAAATATCGTTAATAATTTAAACTTACCAAATAAATAATAAAATTAAAAAATTCCTTATATGTTAATTTATTTCCACGATTATGGCCAAAATAGTGAAATTTTGAGAAACTTCTTCATCACTGGTATATTTATATGTACATTTATGTAAGGATGGAAATAACATGCAATTTTGATTTTAATTTTAATGTTGATTAGATAATTACGATATGTGGTGATACGTTATTATTATTCTAATTTATTTTATACATCGTCATTGAACTTGAGTGATTGAAATATTTTATATTTGATATTGTCACAGTATTTATATTGTAGCCTCGGGGCAATAATATTTGACACCCCTATTCAATATACATATTTATATTTATATAGATTTAAACATCAAAATCGATACGTATGATAAACTTATTTGTTTATTTATTTTAAAGTAAATACCCAAAGGTCTTAAGTACAATATATGATTTATTAATAAGTATACAATAATATATAAACATGATACAATAAAAAAATACAAAGTGAATGCTGAATAACAGTGATACGGTATTATATAATTGCAATATTGCTTTGCTACACAAAATTACAATTTAAAGTAAAAATATAATGTATTTATAACATTAGCTGAGATAAGTGTTAGAAGATTGGAAAACAATCAATTGAGAGATACAAATGTTTTATATCAAACAACTCAAAATTATTTAACCTATTACAGTCACCAGGAATTTGATCAATGGGTTTATTGTAGCCATAAGAAGTACGATGGATTAGAAGTAAGAATGTATGACAACAAAGCAATTGGTATTGAGGGTCATGAAAATTTAATAATTTCAATAAATCAGGACAGAATATTAAACCATATAAAAGTTTAAACGTAAAGTATACATTGATAATCTAACGTCTGGAAACTTATTATAAAAGTGTCCAAAAATATTATCTGTATTAGTAATTTTAAATATAAAAAAAGTTTTCTAAATACATTTTTAAATAGATATTATAAAAACGACATTGTTGTTAACAATGAAATAATTCACAGCGTAAACTCTATACCTATAAACTTCAGTTGTTAAATCTAGTTAACTATTTATACATGAACTATTGCAGCAATTTGAGAACAAAAGCATAAAAAAGTAAAATGAAAAAAAAATATTGTCTCTTTTTTCACCTTAATTATTACTTTACTCTGTCTCAATTTAAAATGAATGAGACAATATCTATAAATTGTATTCTTTTAAGATTATATACTATTTTATTTTTTCTCTATACTTATATAATTACTCCCATATGTCTATTTCCGTGTAATTATATATATCTGTATAATATTTTTTATTGATATACTTATTATATTTTTTACTTTCTATGACTAGAATTCGTCTTCTATATAATTAATTTAAATACGAAGGTCCTCCCTATTTAGTCGATATTATATAGTATAATACATTTTTTACGTCTTTTGTGGCTGTCTTTATTACAAATTTGAGCCTTATTTGTTACATTTTAATATGTATGTGTATTTAAATAATTCATTTTGTGATATCGTGTATTCCTTAAATTAATATTATATTATTATTTGCATATAAAAAGTATACATAATAAAAAAAAAACTATGAAAATTCTCTAAAAATTCTATGTTACAGCTTTAAGAACTTGTTTATCATGAAAAAATAAGGCGTAATGCCTATAAAAGTAGAAAGCATAGATAAGTACCAAAAATTATAAAAACTAAAAATATATTTATAAAAATTATTTCAGCTCGTGGAGTTTTTTATGTTACACAATATACTAAGTATTATTATTCACATTCATTCCAGATTTGATAATGAATGACGTCATTCCACAAACCCCTAAGTTAATATGTTTAGTGTTGTACGTTTTGAATAGGTGTTCATGATAATCAATTTCATACATTCTGACTTCTAAAAGCTTGAACGTTTGAAACCGATCATCGTAATTAAATTTTGACGTACAGTTACAACTTTTGAAGTGAATTCCGCTGAATATTATACTAGGGTCATTACAATATGATATTTAATTAACCGTTTTCATTGTAAATTATGTAAACATAATTCAATGAGCATAAAGTATTAGATACATATCATAAATTTATATTGCTTAAAAAGTATACAGGATGGTTTTTTTTTTAATTGAAATTTAACTACATTTATATCTATAACATTGTTTAATCCCAAAATGTCTTAGTTAGGTAAAATTTTAGTTCTTAAACGTCAAGTATTCATCTACATATTATCAAGTCATTACAGATAATGGATACTAATTAGTATTACCTTAATATAATACCACTCTACTATGGATAGGTATCTATATTAAAAATATTTCAGATACAAAAATTAATTGTTTTTTTTTAATTTAGTTAATACAGTGAAACTTCTATATAACGAAGTCGAATAAGCAACAAAAAAAATTTCTAACATGGAGGAATTCGTTAAATAGAATTACGTATTTTTTTCGACTTTTTTTTAATGCATTAACCGCTACGGGTTTTTTGTCATGTCACTCATAACCGCCACGAAATTTGGGTGTAAACTAATGAGATTTCCTACAAGATCTCATGGCGGTTAACGTGTGTATGTGTATGTATGTGTGTATATATATACTTCTATGTTGAATGTGTTATTTATTATATTTGTTATTATATATTATATATTATTATTGTTATTTATATTAAAACAATGTTTAAAATTTGATAGCGACAACATTTACAAAAACCGGTTTTTATTGAAAAATTATTTCGTTATATAGAAACATCAGATTCTATATTCGGAGATAAATTTACGTGTAATTAACAATGAAGGTCATAGTTCTTAAAAATATTTCGTTAAACAGAAAATTTCGTAAAATGGAAGTTCGTTATATGGATGTTTCACTGTATTATAGGTTTAATAATTATTAATTTATAACTATAACTAATAAAAAATATATGTATTATTTCATTTATTGACATATTATTTAAATTTAAAATAGATTAACAATTCATTTATTTTAATGGAATTTTCAAATTAATGATATAATTTTTCATACTAAATTCGTTAACTTTTTTGAAAATTCGAAATTTAAACCTTAATTTCATTAATAATAAAATTGTGTTATTTATTTTTCATTGAACATTATTTAACCTCGATTTTACTCTGTAATAATCTAATTTCTTCCATGGTAAAGTAAAATATTTTATTTATTAAAATATAAAACACCTTAATATTGTAGAGAACTTAAAAATCGAGATACATCTAGGCTATCAATCTACTTGTTCATCACACAACTTTACTCATATAGGAGTTTCACTTAGATAATACCCATTCTCATAATTCATAGCTAGTACAATTAAAGATTATACTTACTTAATTGTTAAATAGTATTTTTTAAGAGTTTTTAAATGATTAAAGTTTAAATCAGCCCTTAGCTTAAATTTTCAAAACGTATATGAATCTCTTCGTTGAAAAATAGTGTCATTAATTATAATACTGTACTGATGGTGTTATTACTTATCAATAGTACCTACAATCTGTATTCTGTTAAAAATAAATATCGAAAAATCTACCGATGAAAAAATCTAAAAACATTATTAAACAAAGTAGTATTAATAAAATTACTATTAACACTTAAAAGCTACATAATTATATTTTACGAGACATATATTTGAAATAATTGCACTTAATTAATATGTTTAAAGGGTGATTCTCCCAACATACACACCCCCGTTTTTCCTTCAATAATGAACTTATTAAAATGTTGATCTTTAGAATTTTTATGTATACTTAAGAACCATATTTTCAAATACTTATATTTTTATATACCATTTATTATATCATTGGATTAAATGTGGCAAATTCCAAAGGCGAAACAATGTACAAACTCTTTTTTTTTAATAAGAGCCACTATTTTTCAAACCAAAATGTAATATAGATGATTTTTTTTAAGTGTTGATGTATAAGTATAAATTTTATTTTGGATTACTAGTTATTGAATTATTAAAATTAGTCTTAATAATAATGGTTTTACATATAATATACATAATAGTTAGTCTAGTACTCTACTACTTATGCGCTCGAATAATTTTTAAAAATGATGCAATTATAACAAATTAATATTATTAACTATAATTTTCAAACCGTCATATCACTTGTACTATGTATAATGTTTAATTTTAATAACTCAGTAAATATTAATTAGAATTTCAATTTGAAAGCATATTTAATGTTCAATAAAAATAGTTCTTATTTGAAAAAGTAAGTTTGTATCACTAACTTCGCATACTCCTTAAATGATATGATAAATCTAATTATTTTAAAATATGATTTTTAAGTAGATTTGAAAATCAAAATTAAAAGATGATCATCCTTAGTAAATAACCATTAACCATTGTCGCATACTTATCTTTCGATGGTACAACTCTACTTCATTTTGAAAACTCAGACAACCATGAATCAATCGGTTACAGAATCGTTCTCAAAATGTTGTCAAAATAACCACTTCACCTTTTAGACCTATCAGACCATATCAGACTCGGAACAAAGTTAATGTGCTATGGTTACTCAAAAATAATATAATAATTCACACTAAATACTGAAAATACTTTATATAAAAAAAAAAAAAACATATAAAACACAGACCTCTAAAAACACTACACACATCAGCGTCTCGATAGGAAACCCGTATTGTCCTTTTACCGTGGTGCTCACCTTCTTAAATATTATTTACAATGTGCTGTCTCAGCTCATTTGCTTCATTGACCTATATTATGAATATGATACTGTCTATTTGACAGTATTATTATTTCTTTTAATTTAATTTTGTATGTACCAAAACACGCTAGTGTATACAACACCATGTATATATTTATGTATTTGTTTAGTTACATTAATCATAAGCGCTTTATCTGATTCTTCTTTTATCATTACTGACTATTCGTTCTTTAATAAAGCGTTTAATATCTATATAATATGTGCCGGTTTTATGTGACATCCAAATAATAAATAAATAATATTATATTATTTTTATTCAAAAGTTTTAATTTTAACATTTGCTAATACATTTAGATATAATATTCTCAAAAAGTACCTTATATAATTAATATACGATATTGGAATATTTAATTAATAATATATGTATAACTAATACTGCGTATTACTCTGAGTTCAATACATAATCCAATTTAAAACCTATTTTATATACTGAAAAAATATAATAAGACTATCCAAATACAAAAGTCATTAAAAATGTTTCTATAATTATACACAATTTAATTTAAATAAAAATTATTCTCATTAGAGCATTCAAATATTTTAGAGTATATTAAACAACGTTATACTTACAATAGTAAAATATGTAATAATAATGTATTATGATATTGAATGTGCCTATGCATAACAATGAAAAACTTAATACATTAGAGTCGGGTCATTCGTCTCGCTTCGGTCAACTCCAATAGTATAATATCTCAGCGGAAACGTGCTCTGTTTATAGGTCACTACAGTAATATATAATATACTTAGGTGTGGTAGAAACATTTGTTTATAAACATGAAACAGCAACTCGTTTATGCATTATAAAAATTAACTAAAATTTAGCGTATTATGGGTTTCGACCGATAAAATTAGTTTTCTAGTGATCTTAAAAAAAAGTGAGCAAGTAGTACCACTTTACTGTAGAATATAGATGTTGAGCAAGTCATGAATGTGTTAAATTTCAATTCAATGATATATCATTGTATATGGAAAATGGTTCTAAACGGAGATTGATTGTCAGCCTATATCAAGTATATTGTATATGTTTTTTAATATTACTATTAAAATAACTTATTTTACTAATAGTATTATGATAAGATGATTTAATTTTACCAATTTTTTTATTTATTTTATTAATAAATAATTTAATTATTATAATATTTCTAACATATTAAATTATTGTCATTAAGTTTTGAATCAATACTAACAAACAATACAAACACTTACCGAAAAACAATGTAAATAGATTCATGATATAAATAGGTACATTGTAACTTTAAATTAATTTTAATATTTTGAAAATGTAATTTCGTATAGTAAAATTTATAATATACAATACGTTAAAGTTTTTTAAGAACTCAAACAGGAATTTTTCACTTTTGACCACACTTCTCAAAATTAAAATTACACCTAGATTTACTTTTCTACCAGAAAAGATGCTGAAATGGAAAATTGGAACATTTTTACTGCCTTAAAATGCAATAACAAAGAAAAAAACAGATCGTAAAATCAATACCTTCATCGTTCTGCTCAGAATTTAAAATGATAATATTTTTCATTTGACATATCCAAACAATCAAGATTTACAATGTATAGAATGTAGAACAAGTTCATTTTCGAATAAGTTTTTTTCAAAAAACTTCAACAAAAATCTTTTTTGGTTTCCCAAGTTTCTAAAAAAAACTAAAATTTATTGACTGAGGTCAATAACTATCAATTCACCACTATTAGCTCCAGTTCCTAGTCACAAACTTCTAAAAACTATGACCATCAACAAGTGCATATAAATCTGAAGCCAAAGCCAATTACTTTGTACGGTGACTAAATGATAAATAACATTAGTTTTGTAGTTCTGTTGGTGTTTATCTCTAAAATCTATTTTATTACCATCATGCAATTAATTATTATGTAGATGTATTGACTATTATTAATTTATTATGTTTATTTATTTATTAATAATATTTGTATAAAATATTTTTAATATAAAAGTGCATACAATATACTAATATAACACAAAAAAGTATACCCTGATATTAGAAGTTCTCCATTAGCGGCATATTATATTAAATTTAATTTCAATCATAATTTGTAAATCATTTTATCATTATCACAATAAATTATCTAACAAAAAATATATGCATTAATCAGTATATAGTATAATGCATATTCTATATATATATTAGTAGGTACATTTAAACATTAGTTAAAACAATCGTTTTTATCATTTTGTTTCCTTATTTCACACACTATACCTAGACTGTTTTAAAAGAAAAAATAGCAGCATTTAAAAAATAATTTTGAGTTTAAAATAAAACAGTAATTTTTCATTTGGTACTGGCACGAAAAAAATAATTAAGCATGTATAATAAGCAACAGTTTATTTACTAAGACAATTAGCTATAGTTATTGATTATTATTTATTGATAAGTTAATGGCGTAATAATAATAGCAGTGAAAATAATATTAACAATACGTAGCCATTTACAAACGAATTTGTATAAGTTGAATTGATATAAATTAATTAATATTTTTAGTTATACATTTTTAATGATTTTTTATACAATATACAGTAAAAAATGTAAGTAATAATAAAAAATATTTTTAAAGCTTGCTTCTTTACCTTTAATTATCTATCTGATTTAAAATTGTTTTCAATACTACGGTTTGTGATGACTATTATTAGTTTCAATCAACTAATAACTGTAATGTCCTAAAGATATGAAAATTTCAGAATTTCTACTGTATTACGAAGTACCTTTGAAAATGTTGAGTTTCATCAAGTTACTCGAGTTACTAAACTCGAAAGTTATGTAAAATATATAACCACTTAGTAATTTATAATTTGCATTATCGTGCAATTTTTCAATTGAAAAATATGACATATCCGCGTTTTTAAGTTGTTTTTACGTTACTAACAGCAGAAGAGGATTGAGAACTTAGTGAATGTTGGTGACTTAACAATAGCAATTAAAACGTCAATAAAATGATTTTATAACATAATTTATAGTAGAAAACTATATTCATCTAATTTCCAGTGAACATAATTAATTTCAGTAGACCGAAAATAAATTACATCAAATTATTACACGTATTTACCTGTTCTGTTGTAGCATTAAGTCTTGTGAAGTATTCGAACATTTATCGCTATTAAGACTACAAGTCTTATAAAATAATTTATAATTTACCATGTATGCATAATTAAATTAACAAAACAATAAAATATAAAATGGCAATAATATTATAAGCAAAAAAACCAGTTTTATTATTTCAAATTTATGATTTGGATTAATTAGACGCAACTCGTGTGCTCCCGTAAAATCCTCGATATAGTAACTAAACATTTAAAACGACTAATAGTGTTATGACCTAAATAAATAATTCACGGATTAAAAAAAAAAAAAAAAAGAAACTACATAGATGTAACCATATAGGTAATATATTATGTACGATAATGGTAATATATAGTATATGGTAATTATTTTTATTTTCTCTATTTATATAGGATGTAGATACCTATTATACTTATGCCTTATTCATATTATTTTTATTTATTGTGCATGTATTACAGTTATAATTGTAAAAAAATCTATATAATTATAGAAAAAATGTATTAAAAATATTAAGTTCGATTTATAAATATAATGTTCAACATTTTACATAATATTCCATTTCTTAATATTAAACATTTTTTTCATTCATCATTTTTTGGTAACCGAATTATTTTAATGGACAATATTGTGTATTTTTCATTTCATTTTAGAAATAAAAAAAAAAACATTTTTTTAGCTTCTTCGTAAACATAATGTAATATACCTAAATTTATTAATTTCAAAGTATGAAACCAATTATCCCTGAGCCTATTTGTAATTACGTACGCATTTCTCTTTATGTACATTATACCATTCCCATCATGCTAAGTAAATAAAAATATACCTACTTAAGAATAAGAAATAATAAATGTATATAGGTTTTAAACGGCGCGTACAAAACTACGCTGACACTAAGTAAAGTAATATTTAATTATTTTTGATCACCTGTTATACGTAATTAGAAAATTAGAAAATTAATGCTAAGCACATATAGGCTGACTATGAAATGTATCATTATGTATACATATAAAATATATAATGTTCAAATATCTTAAAGTTTATATTATGAATAAGCCATGTAGGTAAGTAACAAATAAACTCTCTTACAGCGTATTATGAAATTCTTTCATTTTCAGTATGTAATCTCCTCATTATTCTTGCATTCATTTTAATGAAATAATCCTCAAACTTTTGTAACTAATTTTTGTAATCAAATGATAGCTGAATGATTTACCTTTATTCAAACTAAAAAAAGTAAACGAATCGGATTTCTTCAGTACAAGATTTCATAATTAAAGAAATTATTTATTTTACAGCTAATGAGATATGTGTTTTTTTAGATTAGTAAAAATGTTTAAAATACTATAGGACTCGAGTTCTAGATCTAATTATACATTTGCACTAAACCTACTAGATTTATAAATCTTATAGTAAATTATTGCTATTATTTAGTTAATTAAACACAAATCATATTTATGAAACAAAAACAGTAATGGTTGATAAATTAAATTCATTTTTATTTGTTTAATAAGAAACAATAACAGTTAAAAAAAATAAGACAAAATAACAGGAAATTCAATGAAGTGTAATATACATTTTATATTTTTTCTCCCAAAAACAGTAGCCTAACCACGTACGAAGAATATCCACTTTTTATTACTATTAAGTATAGTGTATTTTTTCATTATTATTATTAATGAATAATGATGGTTAAACTAAAAATGAAAAAAAAAGAAACAATGATAAAACACTGTAAAAACCTCAGTTATTGTTGAAAGGATTTTAATCTTCTTTTTCTTTGAAATTATATAAAAGAACATTCTCTGCAATGGCTAAAAAAACTGTTAAAACGTGAAATTTTAATTTTAACTTAATATTTACGATTTTAGATGTCTTAAAATTAAAATATTATATCGATTTTAAGCTCAAATCCAAATGTATACAGTATAGATGCGTATAGTGTATTGTGAAAAGTGAACATTAATCGTTATAAACAAAATTTTGCAAATGTCCTCATAAAAATAATGAAACTAAATAATATAATAAATTAACTTAAAGTTATTTGATACCAATTTTTTTTTAAGGATTTATGAAAATTGTATTATGTATTATGTTTGTAAAAATTATTATAAATTTCTGTGTCCTATGTGTACTATACTACATTTTACTCGGTATCTATCACAAAACGATTTAAAGTAAATATATATATGTGACTTCAAACTAAGGCATATTTTATTAAATACAAATAAGGAACAAATATAACAGATAAAAGAAAATAATTTATAATATACTATCAAAACTATGTCAGCTAAAATCAACTAAATAACACTAAATAATATGCTTCTTTTTTGATTCCAAAAACAAAAAAGTGTAAAAAAAAATTACAATAAGATCACATTTATATTTCATAAATAATTGCCAATTTCATTGACAATGAGTCTAAAAATAAAACTATTAAATTATGAAAAATAAAAACTAATATTCAAACAAGGTATAGTAGAATGTAATTAATGTACGTACCTACATTTAAGAAACAATATAATAACTGGGTTTTTAGGAAAATAAATTTAAAAGATAAAAATTACACATGACAGGTTTACTACTAAGAGTGAAATAACAATAATAGTGAAAAGATTATTATTTTTGAAAATATTATAAATTAATTTGAATTGTGTTGAAAAAATTTTAATTGTCGATAATAATTGGCAAAAAACACTTTATTACAATCATAAATCATGTACAATCAGTTTACATTTACATCAAATTTATAATTAGCCAGCTAGCTGGTATACCATAAATCGTGTGCACTGGTATATAAATCATAATAATAGGGTCCGTGTTCGAAATACCTTAAGTTATTATTTAATATTGCGAATTGCAATTTTCAACAAAAATACGTTTATCCAAATAAACCGAAATCTTTGATTTTAATTGTTATGGTAAACGATATTAAAGATGATAGTTTTATTTATTTTATTTAAATTAATATCAAGAATATTACTAGGCTTCGATGAGTTAGGGTTCAGTCTCCCGACAGAATAAAATGTTCTTGTAGATAATATATTTTTTATGGTACATTATTAAAATTATGATATAACATTTAAACATTTTATGTATCGTAAACAAATTTAAACTTCTAATAATTAAATAATAAGTCAGATACATTCATCAAATGATGTTTATAACAAATATATTATACTCATCAATTATTATATAAAACATATTTTTAAATTAAAAAAAAAACAATTCTATTTCAAAACGTTATTATAATACTGAGAGAAGTCATAACGCTGTAAATTATTTAGCATTTATTTAATTAAATAAGAAAATCGTTTTGTGTTCAACCATTGACAAAATTGTCGCTGTAAATGTGCTGATTTGTTTTGTACATTTTCTTCAAAAATAGTATGATTATGTGGGCAATCATGTATGTCCCTCACTGTACACTGGTATTAAGAAATAATAAATCTAAGTTACCCAAAGCGAAAATTAAAATTCAGTTGAGAGAAACGCGTGCGTGTCGAATTCTCATTTTTCATCATTGTCCAAACGAATATTATTTTATGTTTTCCCGAGTTTACTTCAAAAGGGATTTTTTTCTGACACGTTCAATCATTTGGAATTAGATCCATGACGTACGCACATTTCGACTAACTGGTTAATTGTTGAACTTCAAGGTATTCCGGGTAACTTATTATCGATGACACACAAAATATATTTATGCAGAGATTATTGGATGTATTGTTCTCGTGTTTTCGATAATTTGGACGCAACCCAAAGTCCCAAAATCGTAAACCGCAACACCGCGTTGGTATTCAAAGGGTTTCGCTGTACATATACGATATTTTATACATAATATAAATTGTATACCGATGTAACGAAAATTATTAAAAGTGATTTCTATGCCAACTTTTGTTGTTTTTCTAGAATTTGGTAACGTACTAAAAATATATAAGTAATGTTACTCCTAACGTACCTACCGGCTACAATTATAATATTATATGGTGGAAAAATAGTATTTTCTAGAAATATATTTCATTTTTCTAAATTTGAATGTTTTTTTTCGAACATGATTTCTCGTTAAATTTCTTGGATTGATGGCAAAGATTGTTTATTTTTGATTCGCCCCAAACTCGTTTCATTACTGAACCTAATTCTATCTAAACCTTATTCCTATTATTCCCAAATGAAAATGTAAATTGTGTACAGAATTCCTAGGTGAAAGAGTTACAAGACGTATTATAAAATCCCATTTACCTATATAATGCACTGACAGTTGATAAATTATTCAGTACAATCAATCAGGCAGAACAGAAAGGTAGAGACCTCTTCATCCCACTTAGACATACCTATATCATAATCGATGATAAAACACGATAATTTGTTTCGTGATTGTACAATATATTATTAATAGTTTGTGGCATATAAATAATAACAATTTTTCACAGCTTTTGTAATTGAACCTGTCAATTAATAAATTCACTTATAGGTAGATAACCGTAAAAATCCCGAACAACGGTCAAGAATATACTTTTTTCTCCTCTGTCGCGTCATCGGTAAGTTTTTTCAAATATTTACATTGTGTACAATAGTCTCATTTCGATATGATAATTAAATCCTTATCATTTAAACGGTAATATACAAGGCGTGTGTGTATAAGTACATTATATTCCTAATTAACGATACATTGAGTACGGAAGTACGGAACTAAAAATTATGATTAACAAATAGAATTTTTCAAAAAAGCATCATAGTTGTATATACCTCCTCAACCTACATTAAATTATTGTGAATTTAAAACATTTTTTTATTTTCTAAAAAATAACAATATTATTATGGTTCATTTTATCCAAAAGTTAGAAATAATGACCACTGGCACCTAAAACACATGAAAAAAATAACTATTTCATTAACTGGACACGCCGTTCCACGAAAAATAATTGTTAGTGCATATAGTTATCTGCTTTCTGAGTGTATAGAAACTCTGCATTGGCTTATTATTCATTTCTAATCAAATCGTAATTATTTCTATAGCATTGAATTACATACAAGATTCCATTGAAACGATTTCACATTATTTTTTTCGTAACGTCCATATTATTATTATAATCAGATTCTGCATCATAATAACTATAGTATATTCATAAATTTATGTATAATAATAATTAATTTTTCATTAAATAACAAAAATAATGTAAAATAAAAAATAACTCTCACATAAATTATAAATTGTGTTTATTTATATATATAGCACGGCGCTATATGCGTATGCAATTTTAACGCAACGTGTATTAAAAATGATCGTATCTTACATAATGTTCGTGCAATATGAATAGTTGACCACCTTTTGTAATAAATAAACATTTATCTTAACGTGTGTATATTAATAAATAGTCAAATATTGAAATGCCGACGACAAACTATATTAAACCGTTGTATTACATTTTTAATTTACTGTATGTTAACGATAATAAGCGAAATCCCGCACAGAGTTTATACGTTTTTCTTATTATATACGAATAAAAATAAAAAGAAATAGAGTCATGCGTAATTTCGTAAAAATAATATTTTTACATCTTTAATATCATAATTTACACTGCAGTTCGTCATCTACGATTCTTCTCTCCGCGTTGTTTATGAAAAATATTTGTATTCATTTTCTAATATCGCCGAACAAAGTCGATATAGGTGTGAAAATGGCCACGACGGACCGCAGCCGTTAAAACAGTGGAACGGATCAATATAATATTATCGTACGGTAAATTTGCATATCGTGGTAAATAGCGGCCACCGTGGCCAACGGGCCAACTGTAACAAAACGATCAAATCGTATCTATCCGGAGAAAAAACTTTCGACCGCGTTACTACGAGGTGCCTGCACTCGCAGCCCAACCTTGACCCTCCGAAACACGTAGGTCATTAATTTGTAAGTCGACGTTTTTGACCTTAAATTGTTGGTGTAACGGACCTCCGACGTTATGTTCCTGTAACGATGGCATTACCTGCCCCTGCCCCCACGAACTATCCCGTAATTTAAATAATACCTTGTCTAGAACATTATATAATATTATATTACTGCATCATCAGTGTACATCGCACGCGATCCTAACATTTTTATTTCATGCAAAAGACGTATACATATAATATAATGAATAGATGGTAAAAATTAATCAATAATGTAATGCGAAACTATTAACACCAACGATGCATATTCTTAAGTTGTTTGTATTTCTCTTTTGAGAATTCCTATGTTGTTTTTTTTATATCCAAATCGCCAACGCCGTTTTGGTTTTATTTTTTACACAGATTACAATAATAACAATACATAACACTTACAAAATTATGTGGTTTGCATTTAAAAAATAATCTGCCTTGATATTTATGGATTTGCACTGGCTACAATTATTATGCAATATTATATCCATAAATATATATACAGGGCAATTCACCAAGTATGCTCGCCACGTTTTTGGAATTTTTAAGTGCACTTAAAGACCATATTTTCAAATACATAGATTTTTTTAAACTATTTAAGTATCCAGTGGCTTTAGATACCAACTTTTTTTCTAAAGAGAATGACTTTTTTAAAAGGGTACCTTTAAAAGTACCTTTATTTTCTAATCAGTTGAATTTTTTGAAAATTTCGATGTATCATAGTATATGACAAAATACTATGTATTTAAATTGAAATCTTAACGAGCACCTAGTTATTGAGTTATTTAACTTTGTGAACTAAATATAATACGTTTATAAATATGGGGACTATGATGATTTGAAAAATATAGTACAATAAATTAATATGTTAATATAATATTAATCCATCAACATTTTATAATCGGTAAAAATTGGCTGATTTTAATAAATACTAGTTCCCAATATTACATCTATTTTATATTTTTAAAACGATTTTAGAGAACTATTATCGGTCGAAAAAAATTTGTTAAAAAAAAAGATTGGTTCCCATTTGAAAAAAAAATTCGTATCGCTTAGGTTAGGTTAAATCATTCCTTAAATTATATAGAAAAAATTGAATATAATCAAAAAATTGTTCTTAATGTATACTTAAGAATTCCAAAGATCAGAATTTGAATTAATTCAACATTAAATGGAAAATAAGAGTAAGCATACTTGGTGAATCATCCTGATGGCATGATATTATATCCTATAGATTATTTAGGTCATGTGGTAATATTATTCTGACCATTTCCTCCTCTCCATTCGTTCATGTATCATAAACTATATTCTGATGGTGCTATTATACCGCAGATGTACCTTCGGAGTTTCAAGTCTATTATCTTGAGAAAATTTCAACTCAGTCATCTTTATTAGCGATTAAATTTAGTGTATAGTATTCAAACGGGAAACTCATTTCAAATTCAACTCCACATGACGTTTTCTATATAATGGTAGAAACTCGTCCTCTAAAACGATATGATTTATAGGAGCTGATTTGATTACAATTGTTTGACAATATATAATTTGTATGGTAAAATTGTGGACATATGCGGCCTATGAAAAACGTACCTACAGTTTATATAATCAAACGCAATAATGCGTCCCCCATTGCAACGACAAATAATCGACCAAATGTATTGATTTTAATTGCATGCAACTATTTTTTTTTTGTTGTTATTATTATTTAAAATCGAATCAATTCAAAATACAAATAAATCAAAAAAGTCAAATATAGTGTAAAATTTTCGTTAAAAATATAATTACACTACCTATAATTATGTTGTACTCTATATGCATAGTCAACGTTTAGATACGTTTACATTTTGATTAGTATCAAACGATAGTACTAAACGTAATGTATTTTATTTTAGATCAATGACAACTCGATTCAGATGTTAATATTGAATTCTGCAGTTTTTAAATATTTTTATCCTTGTCAAGCAATTCGCTACGTATTGGTGATTGGTGTAGACAATTTATACATATGCCTGGCTACCTGCATAAGTTATAATTTATATATTTTAACCCAGAATTGTTTGTACAATATGCATTATGCCTTGGAAATTCGTAAATGTGTGCATTTAGCAACTGCATTATTTTAATTTTTTATTACCACTCGGAAATCTACATGAAATAGTTTCGCTAACAGTGGTATATTGCAACTTTCATTGTTTACCTATATACATACTTACTAACATCATATACTACTAAAATGTAGCTATTCTGTATACGGTGCATAATATAAATTATTACAACAAGGGATACGTGAACACACGGAATATATAATATGTAGATGATAACTTATGCCATAATGCAAAATCGTTAAATTTTCCGACATAAACGTAAGTACCTACCTAACAATGTGGGTCGCAGCAGTGTATGTATAAGTGTTTTAAATTAGGTATGATAAACGCGTAAGTAATATTTAGAGGCTAAAGCGGAACGCAAATTACCGACGACCCGCCAATAAAGTACATTTCGACTTATGTTGTATTATTGTGTTACGGCTCACAATATATTGTTATACATAATATTTTTTTTACGCCTGTGACACTTCAAATTTGCAACAATATCGACGAGAAAAATTCAAAAATCGCCACAATTGGGTCTCACAAAACCGCATACTCGTCAACATCATTTCAACAATAGGTACCTACATACTCATAACTCAATTCATAACCAACTCTGTTAAGACGTCACATCCGTCCTGCCTCATTCTTTATCGCGAAAAACTCGAGACCCTTGACGTTCTCGAAGGAATTCAAGTCTTGTCCTTTATACACCCATTGTATATAGCAATCCCCTCAACCTTTACTGCTCGTTTACTGAACAGTTTTATGGGTAAAAAAAAAAAGTGCCAATTTATTATCTTTTTAATATTATTAGTTTCCCTCAATTTTCTAAATATCAATTATTATAAAATATAAGTAATGTTATTATTATAAATTGTGAATTTTAATCTTCGAAGCAGGGTTCAAGTGGAAGAAAAAAATGTATACATAAGAACATTGTATACATTTTCGTCGAGCACGAAACATTGAAATTAACCATTCATGAATTATAGTATAAACGGTTTCCTCCGCGAAAACGTGTCAAAGTCAAAATAAAGCATACATATTTGTCACACGATATTTTAATATATTATATTTATCTAAACAAATACACATAGGACTGTATAGGCAGGACCGTAGAATGCATATACCAAGCGTAAAATAAAAAAAGCTTTACAATTAATTATCTGAAAACGTATAATATTATAATATGGAGAGGAATTAATTCATTTGTGTTCTTAAAATATACCACATTTTTTAATTTAATAGTTACATTAATTCATTGATGAAAAGTTCTAACCAGCTAACCTCCATAGCCTCTTCATTACATCACTGATCCTGTAACTAAGAATATCATAGAAAAAATGTATAAAACAAATGTGAAATCTAGATTTTACATAATAATTATTTAAATCACATAATCGGGGACAATCTACATAAGTATTGTAGTTATCAATATTTAACAATTTTAGTTAAAAATACAAGGTTATTAAAATTTTTAATTGTATATTTCAACCATATTTCTTGATTATATATTTATATTACTTAAAGTTATTATACAGTTGTTTAGGTTTTTTTAAATGAGATTATATTTATGTAATAATAGTATGGTTGCTTCGACTTTGTTATTATATTACGAATAATATATTATATTATACTGGGAGAATGATATTGATAAATCATAATTCAATAAGTAATGAGCGTAAGTAAAGCGGGTAAATTATTTACGTATTAATATTGTGTAGGTTAGTTCTTCAGTTTCTGTCAACGGTGACACAGTAAGCCAAACGCCGGCCCTCACTTCATATTTATTTATATTATTGTGAAATGTGAATTAATAATTAATAAAACATAATATTATTACTGTCCTTTAATCATTTTTACAATAATTATGCAGTACACAATCAAAGTCAAGTTATAATATAAATTAATCAAACAATGTACGTAAAATAAACAGTTTGGATTATAAAATTAACTATGCTGTCTACAATTTATATAGTAGATTCAACTGAATATCAATAAAGGTACCATAAAACTTAATTATAATGTTCAGATATTTTTTTTTATTACATTTACTTTTTGCATTTGTTGGCATTAAAAAGACACATATTTTTTTAAAATATGATAAATTACAAAATTATTACACTGTAAAGCGTTTTAATTATTTGCTTTACTCAGAATCTCTAGGTATTTTTAATTTTAATATTACCTACTCATACTTGGAACATTATTTATTTTTTTCAATGTCTACTACATTCATTTTTTTATATATAATTTTTTTCTAACATTAATAAACCATAATTCAAAGTAAAAATGATAATCATATTCAGTACTATAATTTATGTATAGATAGTTTTTATATCTATTTATTAGAAATCTAAGTCAAAATATCCAAACCAAAATATATACCTTAATAAACCTATTTTAATAATAATAATATAATATAAGTAGGTATAAGCAATAATTGTTGAAGAATATTAACTTTTTATGGAAAACTAATGAAAATAATAAAATAAAAATATATATAATATTATAAAACTCACTAAACTCATGGATCGATACGCACATACACACACTAAGACACGCACTAATTATCAATACAATTGGTTAAATATTGATTTAGGTTAATCACAAACATCCAACAATTTGGATATTAATTATTGCAAAAATTCAGCTAATGAAACATAAAATGTACTCCATATGCATTTATAAAAAAGTTTTTCTACATTTTTAAATTTGAATATTTTGTCCGTGGATATTTTGACCATTGGATATTTGCCAGATTACCATTTATTAGTCATAATATTATATGTAGTAGTAGATTATTACTTGACAACTTTTCATTCTACAGTCCACATAACTGAAACAGTGAAACTATAATCACTATTTACATAATATTATTATAAATGTCATTATATTATCTAATGTTGTACTTTTTAAATAAAGTTTTTTATGTAAACTAAATATTATTTTATGGTTATAAAAACCAAATAATATTTATGATAATTACATAATACTTTCAATATTGTAATAGTAAGATTTAATGTATAACTTACAATAATTAATACTGATGGGATTGAGCCATGTATGGACATTTTTGGGGAAGAGGGGTAGAGCGGCGATGACTGGTGACATAACCGTCCACGACTTAGTATTAAATATGTTTACAGCTTCAAAATGTTTTATTGTTATGAAAATCGCACAGCGTGATAATTAATTATATGTAATGAGATTGACTTTCCGGTAAACTTTTTTTATTTTGAAAAATAAAAAAACTTATGGAGAATTTAGCGTTACATTTTCAAACCTTAGGTTTAAACAGACAATTTTTTATAAATTTCTAAATCAAAAATATTTGCAAATTTTCATGCTTTTATCAAAATTCTAACTTTAGACGCTTGTTAAAAACTTTTGTAGATTTACGCTCAACTTTTTTTTTTAATTTTCACTAACAATTTACGAGGAACCTTATATTAATTTTTAAAAATTTTTGATGAAGGGAAAATTGTTATTAACAACCAAAAAAAATTAAATAAATAAACTGGAAATTTCTTATGCCTATTAATAGCTCAAAAAAATCATAATATAATATTAAACATTTTATGATGTACAGAAAATAGTAATATAAATATTTAATGAAAATTAAATGTAATCATGATTATTATTTTTCATGTTAAACCAAAAAACAAAATCGATTTTCTCAAAAATTGGCTTCCCATTTTTCTCTTAATTTTTTTTTTTTTTTTTTTGTATTTCCCGACGTTTGAAAATTATTAGCCTTTCTTACCCCCTAAAGTATTAACTAGATTCATTTTCTTACCAAAAGAGATACTAAGAAAATCAAAGTACTTTTACTGCCCCAAAAGGTGTTGATAGACAAAAAAAAAAACACATCATTGTAAAATCAATACGTTCATCGCTTCCCTAAAATATTTTTCACACACAGTAAGTATGTAAATTTTATTATTAATCACCCGGGGTCATAAAGTCTTCTTTGACCTGAAAATCTTAAAATTTAAATCCAACCCTATAAGTAAGTGCGTATTTATATAATTTGTATTTGTTCAATATTCATGAATAATATTTTATATTTTTATTCACCGAGAAAAGATTATGCCGAGAATTCAACGTATTAAAATACCTACTTATGTGTAAATATTATATACTTGCATAGTCGTATACACACAAACAAGTAGCGTATTCGATATAAAAATAATCGAATCTGTATAGATTGTGTAACATTTTTTTACGGTTTTTACGGAAATAATTGTCTTAACTGTATACTTGTACAGTTTTTTTTAATACGTCCTATTTACCCCTAGTCTAAATAAAAACCGCAAAACATTTTTGTGCAGACGCTTTTTCGTGTATATTAAAAATTTAAATCGTGTACATCTTATATATTTATACATAAATTGCGATTTTTTTTCAATTTAACGAAGAAAAAACGAATTGACTCATTATTCGTCTAGGCAACATAATTTGATTTTAGCAAGTTGTTTTACTTCCGTTATGAACTTATCGTATATACTATATAAACGGCATATACCTACGACTTACTTATATACGTAGCGAGGCTACAGATGAACGATATTTCCTATTGAAAAAATTTTAAAAACGTACCATCGGTGTACCTACTCACATAATATGAAATAGGTAATAATATTATATGTTTAGTTATTGACAATTATATTTGTCACACACGGGAACCTACGACATACGACTCAGTGATAAACACTTGACAACTCATTAAACTGTAGATTTTTGAGCGAGAAATTCATATTCACTAAATAATTTATTTTATCCATACTATGTGATATGGATAAGTAGGTGCCAACAAATTTTAATAATAAGTAGGTCTACAGTATCACGGCGCAGGTTTTTTACTTCCAATATATTTTTATTTTTTTATACAATTTAATTTAATATTTAACACTTGACGACCAAGGTTTGTACACAAGTGCAAGTGTTTTGTTAAGTATAATACTTACATAAGTAAAAAGTGTAGATGTAGGATTTACTACAGCGACGGGTTATTTCTGTGATGTCTAATAATAATGAAACGTCGAAACTCGGAATAAATTAAGTCGTCGCAGGTTCGCGTTAATTAAACTAGTTTCTATTCTAAAAATAAGAGTATCCGTATTATATTTATATATAATAAAAAGTTGGAGTCTAAATTAATTATTAAGGTCTAAAAACTGAAACGGTAAACACTAAACAGACATTTTTTATTTTTATAAGATAAACATAATACTTATCTGGTGAAACTTGTGCTGCAGTTGTGCGTAATTTTAAAAGTTATAATAGCTGAATTACCTGGCTTTGCCCGGTAGTTATTCCACTAATTTCTTTAATCTCTTATTATATCTCTTTAGTCTATAAAATATCTTAGTACATATTCCTTTTAAGATTACAATACTTCTTCGTACACAATATTTTTTGTTCTTTGGTAAATTGCATACACATATAGGTTTTTTGCCGAGCTGGCATGGGAGAAAGCAGCATAAAATTGTCCGTGAGTAAAATAGGATTTCGTGATGTCAAGGTTTGCGACCTTCAATGTTTGTCCTTGTGCCTTATTGATGAATACAAAAAAGCAAAGCTTTAAAGGGAATTGGACTCGTTTAAATTCAAACGGGAATTCATTAGTAATCATCGGGATCCTGGAAATAAAAACAATTTGTCCTTGAGCTGAGCCGGAAAGAAATTTAACTTCAATCATGTTCCTCTGCATAGTTACTATCCGTAATCTAGTACCATTACATAATTTCAGTGCATTTAAATTCCTCATAAGTATTATTGGAGCTCCAATTTTCAAGTCAAATTTATGCGAAGTAAGTCCTAAAGGATTAAAAGAATTCAAAAATTCAATTGGAGCATCAATAGCATCATCTTAATCAGTTAGTCAGTTGGCTATCAGTAGCCGTAGTGTCAAGTTGCCCGTAGTGCTCTTTACTCCAAATCGCGCGTGTTTTAATTCAATTTCAATGCATTCCATTAATAAAAATGCTTCACCTCAAGACCTCAACCTTCCTGATACTTCAAAGAAAAGAACTAGCAGTCTCGCACTTACACCTCCTCACACTAACAAAAATAGATTCTTTCCACTTCTAACTTTCCAAAACACCGGGAAAATGTACAATATTACAGAATACGACAGTACTCAGCAACCACAGGTCAGTCCTAAAATTCCATCTATATATGTTTATAATATTTCCGATTACGAAAACTTTCATACTTCTTTAGCAAATATAACATTTCACAATTTCTAAATACAAAATCTGCCCTAAAAATTAATTTAAACTCTATAGACGACTATAGAACCACCACTAAAATTTTCGATGAGACCGAAATCGAATACCACACATATCAACTTCTTGAAAATAAACAACTATTGGTAGTTATTAGAAATCTTCCTGTAAACATATCGGAAGCTTGTATTTACAATGAACTTTAAGAACTTAAATTTGAAGTCGTTTCTGTCATACGCCTACAAAACCAGTTCAAATAGTCAATGTCAATCGTAACAGTATTATTGTCAAAATCATCTACTGAAATATTTTCCTTAAACAGACTTTTACATTGCGTAATAATAGTAAAACCACGAAAACCCTCTAAGGATATCCCACAATGTACAAACTGTCAAAGATCCACCCACACCAAAAAGTTTTGCCATTTACCATCAAGGTGTGTCAAATGTGCGGATGACCATCATTACAGTCAATGTCAGAAAACAACAGAAGCTCCTCCAAAATGCGTTAACTGTGAAAGTAATCACCCGGCTAATTATAGAGGGTGTACTTTTTATAAAGAAATATTAAAACACAAAAATAAAAATAAAACTAGCACAAATCCTATTCATAGCAGGATTTATTCAAACACAAAACCCAACGAAAATACTCAAAATATACATTCAAACAAAGATAACACTAATAAGCAGAACACATACGCATCTGCATGTAACAATAATCTTAATATCAATAATAACAGCAAATCAACCAAAAACGCAGATAACGATAATGATTTTATGAAAACTCTATGACCACTAATCAACACATTTGTTACTCAATTAATGCAAAAAATAATTGCAAATCTCCCAGCTATCATAAACAACTTAAACTTAAACACAAATGGATCTTCATAATACTTTATTATTAAATTGGAACGCCAACGGTCTAAAAAATCAAAGAAATACATTATTAGCTTCTCTTAATCACCACAACATCTATATCGCATGCATTACCGAAACTCGCTTGTCGCATACAGATAAAATAAAATTCCCAGGCTACAAAATATATTGCGCTGATCGTATTACACAATCTCGTGCCATGGACAGAGTGGCTATACTAATACGTAACAAAATCAAACAACAACAATTGCCATCACTTGCCCTGTCGTACCTTGAAGCCGTAGCAGTTTCCATTAAATAAGTATATAACGTTCGTCAGTGCTTATCAACCTCCTAGTCGCCAAATGCTTATCGCAGACTATGAAATAGTCATGAGCCTTGATAACTCATTTATAATTGCCGGTGACTTAAATTCTAAACACATTAACTGGGGCTGCCGTGTTACAAATCCAAATGGCTCTAAACTACAAGCATTCATATAAAACACACCTTTTTCAATATCAGCTCCAAATACACCTACTTACTTCCCTACAGATATAAACCGCTTGCCTGATATATTAAATATCTTAATAATCAAATCTGTCCCATTTGCATATGTACATGAACCTCTCATCAAACTCGACTCGGATCACATACCTATAAAAATAACGATTAGTTCATCCTTTCTCTTCAGCCGTACAAACAACTCATTAATAAAAAGCAATCCAGATTGGAATAGATTTTCTAACCATGTACAATCTAATCTGAAGATACCATCAAGTATACCTACCACTCAAATAGCAGAACAAACAGCCGAACATCTGGCGGACGTCATAACAGAAGCCGCTCAGACCTATTTATTTGAATAACTTTCATAATTCCGTACCGCAAATTATACACAGTCCTGGCTACTTACCACACTCCATATCTTCACTTATTCGACGTAAAAATTTAGCCAGGCGCACCTGGCAAAACCATAGGAATCCTACAGATAAAAAAATACTAAACCTACTCACCAAAAAAGTTCAAGTAGCTTTACAAAATTACCGCGTATCCTCATACAATAGTTATTTGTCAAATATGCGACCGGGAGAATCAAACTCGTGGAAAGCAACAAAAAGGTTATTAAACCCAAATATTAACACCAATCCCCCTCTCCGAACCGTTGCAAAACTTGTCATATCCGATCAAGAAAAATGTGATGCTTTTTCAAACATGCTGTACAATACCTTTTCTCCCAAACATATCTGCAATCCAAGCAACGAACAAAGAGTAGAACACACCTTAGATCTACCAAATTATGAAGTTCAAAATTCCATTAATTACGTAACGCCAAATGAAATCAAACAAATTATTAAAAATCTCCCGAACAAAAAATCACCGGGTTACGACAAAATTACTAACCTTATGCTAAAAAAATTACCACCGAAAGGTCTAGTGTTTATGGCCACATTATTTAACTCATTATTGTGTCATGGTTGCTTTCCATTCAAATGGAAAGTTGCAACCATAATACTAATAAACAAACCAGGGAAGGACAAATCCAACCCTGACAGCTATAGACCAATCAGCCTCTTATCTTCAATTTCAAAATTGTTTGAAAAAATCATTCACACTAGATTTCTTTTCTATTTAAATGCCATAGATCTCATACCTAAATTCCAATTCGGTTTTAGATTTAAACATTCTACGGTTCAACAATTATTTAGAATAATTGAACACATCAATACTGCATTCGAAAAACATTGTCATACTGGAGCTGTTTTTATAGATATATCAAAAGCATTTGATAAAGTTTGGCACGAGGGCCTGCTATTTAAACTAAAATCCATAAATACTCCATCTTACTTTTTCAATATTCTAAACTCATTTCTACTTAACAGGCAGTTTGCTGTTAAAATAAATGATAACACCTCTGATCTTATGCCTATATCTGCTAGTGTACCTCAGGGCTCTAAGCTTGGTCCCATACTTTTTAACATCTACGTATATAATCTCCCTCAGTCACCTCGTACGAACATCGCCCTCTTTGCAGATGATACTACAATTTTCACCAAATCACGTAACATAGAAGCAGTAGCCACAAATCTATAAGTACATCTTAATACAATATCTTATTGGTGTAATAAATGGCGTATCCAAATAAATGCGTCAAAAAGTATAGGTGTTATTTTCAGTCTTCGTCCTTACCACCCCCCTGCACAACTAACATTTAACAACGTAAATATACTTTGGAACTCGTCAGTGAAGTACCTTGGCTTGATATTGGATAAACGGCTAACTTGGCAGCCCCATATCTCATCCAAACTTCAACAGCCTCTCTATGTTATACCCTATTCTCAATAAAAAATCTTCAATACAGAAAAAATACTCTCTTCTTATATACAAGCAAATCTTACGACCTCTACTCACTTACGCATGTCCAATCTGGGGGAAATGCGCGACCACTCACAACAGAAAAATTCAAATTTTTCAAAATAAAGTGCTACGTATTATTGCAAACGTACCTTGGTTTATAAGGAACGTAAACCTACATAAAGACCTTCAGATCCAGGAAATAGTAGACCACATAAAAACTTCATCAAAAAACTTCCATACCTCTCTGCTCAACTCTTCTGGCTCACTTCACTATAACCTCCACGTACATCCGCCTCAACGTAGATTAAAACGTGGACGTCCGTATGACCTGGTTTAACAACCATACTCAATATATATTAGCTGTACGTTATTCGCAGTGTCTAATATATAAGCTAACTTGTTATATATTATATATTATGTTATATTATACTTTTATATTATTAATTATTATTATATCAGTCACTGTTACGTCTCGGCGTAACTATCACCAATGTTAATGCTCATTAATGTATATACAGTATATAATTGATAGTAATTTCTATCTTACTATTTATTCTATGTAAATTAATTATCATGTTCAAATTGTTAAAAATTGTACCATTGTAATTATCAATAGATGTAGATAGCCAAGGCTAGGAATATCTTATTTTTATCTTATTAAAAAAAAAAAAAAAAAAATCAGTTAGAGTCTAACTATCAAAATTATCTATCAGCTATGTAACAAACGAAGATGAAGTCACATACTATCCAACTAAATTTTTAAACTCCTTGTATGTACCTTGCTTACCACCGCATAATTTAAAATTAAAGGTGGACTCAATAGTCATCATGCTTCGAAATTTAAGCCAACCAAAACTATGTAATGGAACGCGTTTGTTGATAATAAAACTGATGAACTATGTGATTCACGCGACAATAATTAAAAGAAAATTCAAAGGTGAAAAAGTTCTCATCCCGAGGTTCCGATGATTTCAACCGATATACCCTTTAAGTTTAAACGAATTCAATTTCCGATTCGTCTTGCATTCACCATGACGACTAACAAATCACAAGGACAATCCTTGAGTGTTTGTGGTCTGAATTTAAAAAATTCATGTTTTTCTCATGGGCAATTGTACGTGGCATATTCACATGTCGGCAAACCACTTGCTTTATTTGTTCTTGCATATGATAACAAAACGAAAAATGTCGTATATCACAAGATGCTTAACTGAAAAAACTAAGCCATACAGCAAAATACTATGTATTATATATTATATATTATATATAGCTTCATTAAAGAAAATTTCATGCCGCTCCGCCATTAAAATAATTCATTTTTGTAGTTATATTAAATCTTTAAATTAAATTTAGCTAAAATGTTACACTATATTACATTCCTTGACTATTAGGCGGTACGAAGTTCGCCGAATCAGCTAGTTTTATGTACTAATATTTCTATAATTTATTTCTACTATTATTATTATAATCTGTAAGTTATAACCAATAGCAATCAATAATAAACAAAAATAATTTTCGATTTCCATCACGAATCTCAAAATCCTTGTGTGAGCACCTCTTTAAAATGCGAATTTTGATTTAAAAGATAGCCTATGACCTATCAAATATACACAAAAAAATGTATAAAAATCGGTGAAGTCGTTTCGGAGGAATTCAATAACAAACACTGTGATCGGAGAATTTTATATTATAAAATAATATAAGCAGTAGCACCTATCACTAATTGAAAAAATAATGTTTTTTAGCAAATAAAACAAGCTACACCTACAGGCTACAAGGCTATGTGACCTTGAAAAGTTCCGACGAAACAGTCGCAATTTTTAAAAAATACAGAAGGAACACTTAAAAAAAATAATAATATGATTCATATAGACGTTTCAATTTTCAATATATTTTTAAATGCATTTCAAGTGGTTAATCTCGCTTTGATGGTGTTGTGTACTTGTGTAATGCGTCACATATAGTATTGAAATCGTTCAAAAACCTACATTCGTGTTTCATATCGAACGTGACTCACTGTAAACACTTATACAGCATTAATAGACTTCAGTAGTTCAAAATGTTTGTTAATGTATAGTGAATTGAGAAAACTTTACCTTTATCTGTGTTTTGTCGGAAGTTTTTTTTTTACAAGTGTCGTGGGAACGTTTACAAACATTTATTTTCCTATATACACATATATCAATATATTACGCCTATATCATAATCGTAGTACACTTTATAATATTGAAAAAAAGTAATAAAATCATTTAAATTTGCAAACGGAAAAATTAGCCTAACAAAATGACATAGTCGATATCTACAGATAATTAATAATAAGACATTAAGTAGGTACAGTTAACATAGGTAGGTAGGTGCACAGCATAAGCATAGATTAAATACACTTTAGGTACTGATCAGTGATTTGTTTAATAGTAAACACTCATTATAGGTATCTCGAAAAGTATTAAAACGTCTTATAAATCATTAAAATTTAAAGTTTACGCGAGTAGTCCAACATTTTGCGGAGGTATAGGGTAGTACCCCTGTGCCAATCCACTTGACTCATCTAAACTTAAAATACTTGTAAGTATTTATAACTTATTAACTACCAGTTTAAAATTTGATTTTTATACACCAAAATTCTTGGAAAAAATTTTTTGCTTCGGAATATGAAATTAAAAATGTTCGTTGCAATTAAAAAGAGTAAAAAAATTAAGGAATAAAAAGTATTGATGGGTAAAAGATGGTATAAAATTATAACATATGATTAGTATACATCTATTACATATTTACTCTAACTATTATCTCATTGAAAATATAAGCATGTCATTTACACGAATTGCAAATTGTAAACAAAGTTAACTGTTTTTAAATTAATATCAATCCAGGTAATTAAATGTACAAAATCTTCTATTATTTAACAAATAAAAAATGATTTACTTATCTTTTTACAATCTTCATTTTATTTCTATTTATGAAAGATGTAAGTATTCGTTATTCGTGTTAATTATCTTTCATAATATAAAGTTTCCCATATATATTTTTATTTAAATATTTCAAGTGTTAACCTGTTATTAAATTTATATTTCTCATCTTAAATCTTAATAGTAAACCTAATGATTGTGGCACTGTGCGCCTCTGCTGCTTATAGAGTAATTTATTTTTAATCATGTTAATAGCAACAAGCTGATAGTTTATTATTAAATTAACTCTTTTTTATAAATAAAAATTATATTATAAAAAAATAATTTAATATAAAATCATTTTTATAAGACAAAAATTTTTTACATTAGGCGATTAAAATTTATTTAAAATATAATTCCATATTTCTGCTATGTATCTGGCGATACATAACTTTTATGACTATCAATAAATCAGCAATGACCTCGTGGGTAAGGGGGAACACTATGTACGTTTCAACACAAACCACTTTATAAATAATTATTAAACCATAGACGCGTTGGGAAAAGACAAAACTAGACAGACTATAAAATTATTTAAGAAATTCTGAGAATAGGACCAGAGAAATCGTACACTTAAGACAGACAAGTAATAAATTTAATAGAAAACGCGCTCAACAATACGCTAGGGCGTGACAAGCCATCAACAAGCCAATGATATTGGAATCACGAATATCAGATTCGATAATACAAGGCGGCCTCGAACGACCAGCGGTTTCGAGAAATTATCTAAATAAATAGAATATTTTAATTAAATAATTTAATATCGTGTTGGGCACGTGAATTATGATATTAAAATATATTTCGATAATAAATGAACTAACAGCGTCCGGGTGAGTTAACGCCACTCGACGACAAAGCGTGGGTGGATGGCATTTCCTGGAACTAGCGCAATCATACACGATAGAACGAATGAGGTCAACGCTATCTTGCTAGGACGACGTAGGTACCGATAGGAGTAGCCAATATATAAGAGAGCCCGAATCGGCATCAATTCAGACGTGATATTCCCGGACTGCAACGAGCACCTTCACGCCAGTCTATTTACTGAAATTTCAATAAACAACTCATTACGATATTAAACAGTTTTACAATTTATTTAAACACCACGACTACAAAGCTCCTTACGTCCATCTCGAAGATCGTCCTCTGATTGGTCCACAACATTTCTAGATCAACTACTCTTCTTGCTGATTTCAAAGGACATATAAGATCATAATATAAGTACTTGTAAAAATATGCATTGAAGTGCTAACATATGAATTGTCTGAACATTAGTTATTAGTTTATATACATAAATAAAATATTTTTATAATTCACTAGTAGAAATAAAAGTTAAATAAAATGAATTGTAGTAACTAAAAATAAAAGGAAAAGCAAAGAAAAAAATGGTAAACGCGGATAAAACGGGTTTCTATAATGAGTGGTGGATATATTAAGGAAATACGTAAGAGTATGCCGTGCACAAGAAATCAATGGCTCGTCGGGACGTCCAAAGGGATAACGCAGTCAAGAACTGTTAATATTTCTTCGGAGAGGAGATTACCTAATGCCTATAACCCCTGCTACTATGCTGCACGTGTTGACAAATGAGTAAGTGTTTACGTAATCCGATATGAGGGACTATGGATATACATTATATATGTGTGTGTTCACGCGCTAAAGCGTTCAGATGGTTGTTCAATACCCATATTTATATCTCTATTCAAAATTATTCTACCACAGTATAATATATATATATGTAAATAATTTACTTATCTCACTCAAGTTAAGTGTTGATTCAAATGTGGAAATACGATTCTGCGAGGTCGTGTACGATGCTCGATGTCACTACTGATTAAACATTTTTATTTACTCTAATAAACTTGGAATACTTAGAGGTGTGTTGTGGGGTGTCTTAGTAGATGTTAATGTGGAAATCGAATATCGATTATAATAAACTTTATGCGCTTAAATACTCAACATTTACTAACGGTGTAAGGGTCTAATGATAAGTATAAAATTCTAATAAGAAGGTACTATTGGCATTTGATACTAACATGTCAAACTTCTTGGAGCCCGTCTAAAATTCAATAGTACATTAATATTAGATGTGTGTTAAGCACCCTAGGACTTTGAATAATAGCTGCGAAATCACCTTTACAGGAACCTAATCTAAAATACTCAAAATCGTATTGGATTCAAACTACTTATTTAAATTATTGATATAGTTAGTATTAAGTAATAATGTTATAACTTAACTTTAATTGTTAAAATAATATTAAATATAAGTATATATTAATTTATTAAGTCTAGTTCAGCTGGTTCTAAATATATAAATATACATAATATTAATAGGATAGGTTTAACAGTGAAGAAATAATGTAACAATTAGTTTATGGTATGATGCTTAAAATAATAAGTTCTATAGTAACTATACTTTATACTACGAACACAAAAATAGACTGAATAAAAATACGACTGACGATGATTTTTTTGTGGTGAACCGGCATGGATTATGTAAGTGATATTTCTACTAATAAACACTGCAAAGATGCCGTTTTTTGGTGGCCCTCTTATATATGGTCCGAAACGTACTATCTCTTCTCTAAATGTTTGGTATCAGTCTCAAGAAATTTTTGATCCCTACATTATGTTCGTATTTTACTATGTGTTTTTTGAAATGCAATTCTGAACTGTAAAACGTTTGAGTCTTCCCATACAACAATTGTGGAACATTTCTTTTCTTTTGATGAAAAGGAGTAAAGTATTTTTAATGCATTGCATGTGTCTTAATATGTTACATGTGTCACCCAATATCTAATATGATTACACAGGACTTAGTTATTTTGATAGTTTATTAGAAATAATAATTGTAATATAATATTAGGTTTATAAATGTATTTGAATATATATTACAAAATTATTACCAGGTATACAGTGAAACCTCAATAAGTCAAAAAAAAAAATGTATTTCCCTGGAATTTTGACTAATTGAGGTTTCACTATATATTTAGTTTTGATTAAAGAAATACTAATTAAAATTGTTTAAATAAGGATATAATATTTTTAAGTTTTATTTTTTCCTTTTTTTTTTTTTTTTTGAAACCTTTTTTACAGTTTTAGTTTAATTTAATTGAGTTTTTAATATGTTAATTCCTTTATAAAATGATTTATTTTATATTTGACTATATCTGGACACAGTGTTTCACTGATCTGTTGTGGAATGGAGGTTTTTATTTCATGTATCCTCACATGTGACATTCAATGATAATGTATTTTAGTAATATTTACACTTTTACACTCAATATTTTATTATAGTTTAAAATAAACAACCATATTCACATTGTATTATTCAAAATATCAAAGTAAAATTAGAATTTATTAGAAGCATTACAATAAAATTTTATCATATTTTTATGGTTTATTACAAATGATAATAGTTTGAAATATGAATATTTTTAATAACTTATGTAGTTATGTATAAATAAAATGTATATACCTAATTCCAAAAAAGAAATATCATATTTCTTAAAACATAACATTTAGATTCTAGAAGAATTAGATGATAGTTATATTCAATATATCAATAATAATTATCAACAATATTTTATATTAGGTAATATATATTACATAATTTTCAAAATAAATTAACCCATTATCTTTAATAATATTACATGTATAACAATATACTACAAACTATAAATGTTTGTTGATTATACAAATTAAAAAACAAAAATAAAAAAATTTTATTGAAGTCACAAACTTTTAATTTTTCAATTTCCTTGCTTCATCCTTAACAATATATTTATCTAATTGTTTTTCTGAATTTGCATCAAACTGAGATAACTCGCGGAATTCTTTGTCTCCTACAAAACATATTTCATGCCCATCCTAAAAAAAATTATAAATTGATTATTTCACATATATTCAAACCAAACATCTATAATAAAATATAATAACTGTAAAATAAAAAATAAAATAGAATTATTTAATATACACTGAGGCAATGAAACTTACAGGATCAGCAAAAATCACCACAGACACTGAAGCTTTTCCTGGTGTGTCTAAAGTTACGAAAGGAGTTAAAATTTTATATTGATTATTTATAGCATTTTCTTGGTAACTTTCTAACTCAGATGTAGGAACTGCAAATGCTATTCTACCATAAGCTGTGGCATGATTAATTGGCTCTCCTAAAAAAATTATATTGTTGTAATATAATAATATTAAATTGACAATTGTTATTATATACTAGCTGTATAACCATACTTTACCTAGAAAAAATGAACAAATATAAAATATGATCCTATATAAGTGTATCTGAGGTTAGGTATTAAGAGTATTTCAGTTCACAAGCAAAACAGCATCGATATACCTTACTTTGTAAACTAATTTGACTGAGATGAGCGATACTGTCTGGCGACCCACACATGACGGATTAGATAAAGCACTTGATATATTTTCAAACATGATTCCAACTACATCATAAATTGTCTTAAAAACAATCTCTAAAATGTTTGTCAAAATTGGTCAGGCAGTATAAATATATAAACTACTAACATCCATTTATTTTTATATGTATAGATTGTATAAAAGTATCTTTCATTTCTTTAACCAATAATAACCTTATATAGAAAAAAAAATATTCAATTTTAGTGATATAAAACAAAATTCCTATGAGCCAATCAAGCTGATACTCCATACAAGTTAAAATCATAACCAGTTGTGTATTCAAAAAACTTCCTCCCCCACACCTTGCCATATACAGTGCTACATAAAGGTGACCAGATATTTAAAGAACCAATCAGAAGCCAGGTACACGTAAACAGATACCAAAACCTCCACCATCCATTCATGGTCTAATCTTGTGCAGGTATATAGCCTATACACATTGAAAAACAAAGCTATAAACATTCCCAGAGTCTCAAGGAATATAAGTGCGAAATTTAGTGCCAACTGGTTTAGTAGTTCCTAAGTCTATAAGACCCATCCAAATGTACATTCATTTATATATAGATATAGATATTAAACAAATAATTTAAAAAATACCTAATAAAAAAAGTAACCATATTAAAAATTACCAATATCTCTTAATTTCAGTTTAGCTTGATCATCGCCAAATCCTAATTCTAGTACAGATTCATTTTGATTGAAAATTTTTAAGCCAAGTATGCCATTCCAAAATTCCATAGATTTTGTCAAATTTGTAGATGATAACATAACATTTACAACAGGATCTAGAAAAATACAATTTGATTATTAATACAAACTTAAAATATACTTATCTTATATAAAACAACATTTAGTTATTTATGAAATAAAAAAAAGACAACTATATAATAAATAATTTATCAGATAGTTTATTTTAAACAATTACATAATTATTTTTGTAATAATTATCTTTAAAATGAAGAAAAACATCTGCTCTTCACAAAGTATGTAATTAGTATGATGAATTAGTATAATTAAAAATTGAAATGTTAATTATACAAATTTAATGATAGTACTACTACTAAAACATCACTATTAAAAAATGAATAAAAGAATAAAATACATTGCTAATTGTAAGATTCAACATTCTACTAGATACCAAGAAAAAAATATCTTAAACCAAAATATTCAATTAAATGTATAGTTTATAAGTTTTTATAGAAATAATTAACTTCACACAACATACAACTATAGCATTAATAAAAATAAATAGATTTTACATATTAATAGCATTATTAGTTGTTTAAGGTAGTTATTGAAAAATTAGTTAATTTATTTTTCAATAATACAGTTAGAACACCAACTTAAATGCAACGATTAACCAAATATCAAAACATACAAAAAATATACAACATTTTGGTAGGTACATAAAATCCATAATAAAATGATGAAAGAATAAAAATTAAATAAAAATGATAAGTTATAAGTCAAGTTGTTTAGATAATAAAAAAAATAAAAATGTTCTCAGAAGTGCAAACACTTTTATGTTTTAGAGTACCACAGCTAAAAACTATTTGAAAGTTTGAAACACATAAAATTGTAATTATTAAAATATATAAAATAATTTGTTACATTATTTAGCTGCATATAAATGATTTTAATAAAAACAAATCTATGATCTACATTTATTGTAAAATTGTTCTTACCAATGATTTAGTTTTTATATTTTATATAAAATATTACTTTCTATTATAATATTTTCAAATTATTAAGAATTATATACAATTATAAAAGTAATTATTTTTTTTTTTACATTCTTCTATTGAATTACTAGTACCATTGTGTATAGATACTATATATACGATGCTAGTACTTATAAGTTACAACCATTTATCTAAAAATACTTGGGCCCAAATAATTCAAAAAATAGATAACCTACTGTATTTAGAACAATAATACTACTATATCTTATAGACCCGGAGTAGCCAACAGATAGATCACGACACCCTTTCGTCTTTTTTTGAATTTTTTCAAAAAATAAATAAAACGTTTTTTTATCTTTTTTTAACTCTCTTATATAAAACTAGATTAGTAACAATTAATAAATGCAATGAATAACTATGAAAAACAAAAAATTATACACTGAGATCGAATAGCTGTATAGGTACATTGCATGTAGTCTTAAAGATAACGTGTATTAATTCCTATTCATGGCCTTTATTTATTAAAGGTTATTATTACTTATTAATATTCTAAATAAAAGAAATAAATGAAGCATAACACACATGAATATAAAATATATTTTTGTTTATTAACCTTTTTGTTTTGGTTGATTGCAACAACTTAGAAAAAGTCAGAGGTTGATCATAAGTCTATTAAAGTTAGCCACCCCTGTTATAGACCATGGTATAAGCATGTTAAATAGTTTCTATGAAATTAAATCCTGAAAATGTTTAACATACATACCTTTATCAACAGGTTGAAGTTCATCAATCACATAAAACTTATATCCTCCCGGTGCTACAACATAAGACATGTTGTCCTCAACTTCAACAGGCCAACCGAGAGTTTTAGCATTTTCTAATACTTTTGAAGATTTTAATGTTATTCCAAGGAAATCATTTCCAAGTTTGTAATCATCAACACCATAGTTATAGGTAAGTTCAATTACAAAATGAGTATCTTCTGGCCCATATCCAATCATAGTTTTACTCCAACGGTTGTCATACGGTCTACAAGGATTGAATTGAATCTATGTAAGTACTTGCTTGCATCATCAAAAATAATCTTATGAACTGAATATCTTATATGTATGATAATGCTCTGAATCTAAAACTAAAAAATTACCCGTTGCACGCCGCCTCACAACCTTGAGTGAATTCTTCATGCCTTAATATCTATACATGAAAAAAATAAGATTAACATAGAAGCAACCTGTTCATTTTTAAAAAATATTTACTTTCATTCCCAAAAGTTCTCTATAAAACTTAATAGTTTTCGTTCTCTCAGCTATTTTGAATACGAAATGTAATGCGCGTCCAGTCATCTCTATATAGTCGGACAGTAAATGTTTTTGATTCAACCCGAAAAATCTAAGAAAAATATCAGGAACGTATTTCCTTTTTTTATATGTCTGGACAAGACACGACGTCAAAAATACTGAACTATGAAGAGAACGGAAACTAATTATTATAATACATGGTACCTGTGTACAGGAAAATAATAGTACTATGAAAAATAGAAGTTACTAATGAATTAGTGAAGTTGGTACCAAATACCGGACACAAGTGATGGAGGGGATCCGCCAACAAACCGGTTCACTGTGGTTAATCTGAAATTAAATTGTACGTCATCAAAATATTTACGTGATACTTTATACTTTATACTGAAAGGTACATAGATAAGTAATTACTTTCTGTACGTGTTCACAAAAAATCACATCAGATTTAAAAAAAGATTCATCTAATCATAAAACGATAAAAATGTAAATGACTTTTATCTACACAGTCCGAGTCATGGCTATTTAACCATGGTCCGAGTACACCAAAATCTGTGTATAATTGTTCATTATTTACCTATTTATTACCAAAATGTCCAGCGGTGTACCCAGATATGTAATTAGGATTTAGGACTTAGTTTAAAGGATTAAACTACATAACTTTTCAAATTAAATATGTTAACCATATGTACTTGTAATTTAAGATATTTTAATTAATCACTTGTACTTTAATACTTTATTATGTTCTGGAGTTTCTATTTAAATAAAATAAAATAAGGCTTAGCCACTTTGGTGATATTCGAATTAAACATTTTTCAAATTACGTACTTCGAAAAAGAATACCAATTTTTATGTTTATTTCAATTAGACGGGAACCTAAAAAAAAAGTTTTACTTCACTTTCGCGAAACAATGCGTAAGTCAACAAATATCTGAATAATACTTTTTAATTTGTATATTATATAAGTATATTCCATAATACTTTTATATATTATTAAATTACTAATAATTTACTCAATAATTTAAAAAAAAACAATAATACAAAATGTGTATAAAATAAAAGCTACACTTTGCGTAATTTCCTCATCATATAATTATTCAAAAATGATCATAAATTAATAACATTGTATTTTTCAAATACATATATTTTTTTTAATTCAATATTTATTAATTATGATAATCTCTATGACAATCCATAGATAGTTTATTCTAAATTTTATCAGAATAATGCCTACTTCACAATAATAGTCTAAAATGTCGGTTGTTTTCTAACGTAATGAAGCTTAACTGTATATTATAACTAATAAGTAATAAACACAATACAACATAAATCATTATGCATTCTGTGTCTGAAACAATTAACGATGACACAAATAAATATTTCATAAATATTGACTTTGGTGACGTCCCAGTTGGTTCCGTTCATAAAAGATCAATCGATATAACCAACGATTTAAAGGCAAGTTCACATTTATTTTTGCAGTTATTTTTAAAAACTTCTATGTTTATATATTATTAAACACCATTGTATTTTTACTGTTTATTCAATGTTTTGCACAAAATAAAACTTTCTCAGTTTGATAAAATATAGAGCTTGTTGACATAAAACTATGAAAGAACCAACCTATATGATTATTTCCTTTTAAACATTATAAATAAGTATGTTTGTATTAAATTAATTTATCGCCATGTTAGTAGTGCCTATTATGACTTTTATAAAATATGAATAACAACGGGCATTTTTTCCGACTACCATCTATTATAAGTACATTTTTTTTTATATTAGGAGCCTATAATTTATGCAAAACGTATTATAGTTGATGTATAATGTATTGGTGGGTACTTAATACGTCAAAAAGAGAACATTGATAAGAAATAATATATACGCTTTATTATAATTATTTGTTATTGTTTATTTTTTAGAAAGTCGCAAAATTTAAAGTAAAAAATAATAATGAATCTATGTACTTGGCCGATTCCATTGAATTTAAGCCGTCAAAAACTCCACGAATATTTCCAAAGAAAAAAGCTAATTTTACAGTTATATTTTCTCCTAAATCTGTTTTCATACAAAATACGTTAGAGTATTTCACACTATTTTCGATAGACGATCAAATTGAAACGACTGATGACGAATTTTACAAGTGTGAATCGCAAGGTGAACAGAGTGATGTCAAAATACTACAAAAAGTCACAGTACGCGTACAGGGATCATGTTACGGTAATTGCAACAGTTTGTCGTATTAAATAATAAATAACATTAGTCGTCAGTTATAACGAATTTAAATCTTAAACATATGTATATACACAAATGTCAAAGGATTTTGTAAAAATTTTAGTGAATTTATCATATTATAATTATTAAAATTTCAGAAGGGGATAACATTTTTAACATCAATGTGACCGGTGGACTTCATCCCACACAACTAAAAAGTTATCTATTTTTTTTAGAGGTGGAGGGTACTAAATTTCTTAAGATCCCCCCCCCCGATTTCCGACAATGATTATGATATATAACTATGCCACTATTTTATAGTTATAGGTATAGATGTATAGTTGGACTTTATAGTGCCATTGATTATAAATAGTAGTATTTATTACCAATGATATAGTACATTAATAAGTATAGCGCCGTATGTTGTAAGATCATAAAGATCTTTATACCAAAATTCAATTAAAATTACTAATAAATTACCAATATACAGTACGCAAGCAATTTGTATGTGCCTATTACTTTAAGGCCCATCAGTGAAAATTTCACCGACCAAAGTGTTCATGTGCCGATCGGGAGGAGATGAACCAACTATAAAGTCCGTAAACCTAATAAACAACTCCAAAATGCCTGGGCAGTATCATGTGCAATACGATTGGGCGAATTGTCCAATAAAATGTCATCCATCGTTTGGAGTCGTCCAAAATCGAGTTCAGATCAAATTGGAACTGAAGCCCATTCAAAGAGGATATTACTACAAACGGCTTTACATTCTGATTGCATACCACGTAAGCTCACCCGTCTATTATACAGGACCATATTTTAATATAAACTATATAGCCACATAGGAGGTATAGACTATAGGTACTAATATTTTCTATTTATTTTCTTATATTTTATTATAAGATAGTAACATCCTATAATGCCCTTATTGATTACAGTATTAAATAATAATAATATGCACCTACGTATTTTAGTATTTAATATCTGTGATATTCTTAGAAACATTTATATTTCATTGTTTAACGGAAACTAATCACTATTTGATTTTTTAAACCAAAAAAATATTGGATTATTTCCATAATTAAATAGTATTATATTGTTATCTTATACAGAAAAAAGTATATAAAACGTTTTTTTAATCAGATAATGGCATTTAAAAATGTATATTCCAAGGTGTAAATATTTTAAATGAATCCAATGAAAAATAATTAAAATTTACTTTATAGTTTACAGCATAAGTAGTTGCATAGCTGTATATAGTATTATGTGTTAATATTTTTATTCAATGATCTTTATTTACTTCTTTATTTATCTTCGAAATATCCGACAGTTATTATTATATACTATATTACTATAATTATATAGTGTACTTAGTTAAAACTGAACGCGCGTTAATGTTTTATTTATAACATGTTTATCATATAATTATAATTTATAATGAACGGAGCTGTTACGTTACCACCGATCGGTAGAAATTCAAAAATTTTAACTTGCTGATCGGTTCCATAGCGTATATTGTTAGATAAGCTGCGTATATTATGTTCTAGCATCCCATTTACATTGACATTTACGCATTTTCTGGTACGGCGACAGTGGATCCGTTTTCGTACTTCAGGTCACCGTTCGGACCATTGCCGAAATCAGAAAACAATTACATCGAATTCTTTAAAGACGTCGCGCACCCAAGGAACGATGTCCAACATCGAGTAACCGTGTTACCGAAAGAATTACGATTCGGTTGCGTGAAGAATGTGAAAACCATGTCCTTTAACGTACGCAACGATTCCGACACTCCACTTTGCATAAACTGGATACACGGTTAAGCATTAATTAGCAATCATATTAAATTGTCGTATACCCATTACCATAAATCTGTTCGAAACAATGAAGTATACACATATCACATATCTTATGGTTATACATAATTTATTTATTCGAATAATTATTATTAAACTTCGAACGCGCGTTCATTATGAAAATTACACGGTAAAACGCTTCAAAAAATCAACAAATGCCTATACATTTTCGCATAATTGTCAATTATTTATATTTAAATATTTAACACTACTTTCCTCCGATTATAAACAAATATACGGTTGACATACTGTCATCAAATCTGAATGACAAATTTGTTTTCATAATCAATCACATACTTATTTATTTCAACTACTTATGTTATTACAATTTAGGGTACCCTATGCATTTTACAAAAACGAATTGATACCTACTTCAGTACTTCCTATAACATGTAAACAAATTGTTGGTAGGAGTCTCTAATTACACTAATTAAGTACCTATAATATATTATATATTGCCATATTGGTTATTATGTGATTTAAACTAATAATTTTAATTAACATTACAAATTAATATTAATATTTTAGCCTATACCGTATTTTATCCCTTCAAGCTAATCCATAATATAGAAAATAAAATATTATATTAAATGCAAACACAAATTACAAGGATACCAAGTAGTTAACAATTTGCACCATAGACCTAAAACTTCCACACCTAAATATTAACTCTGTGAATATGTCCCCTCCATACACAGAACCCGGCAGTGATAACCCGTTCGTGATAAGTCCAAAACAGTTTTATATCGGTAGCCACGATACAAAAAGGCTGAAGTGTGAGTTTCGACCGAAAGTAGTTTCGAATATTTACTTTGTCGAGTTCGAAGCCACCGTCCATTTCGGGGCCGTCGATCCTCCACGACTGTTGGATTGTTACACTACATACGATGCATTTCCGAAGCCCACGTACGTTGCTCCAATGAGCATTTCAATAACGGTCACCGGTAAGTATATAGACGGGGTAATCTATTTAACGTAAGACACTCATTATTTCAGAAAAAACTAAAGTTTTTTTTAAAATATTACTTAACAATTAATAACATTTTTTTAAAAATATATGTTTTACTATTTTTAAGCTTTTTACTACTTTAAAAAAACAACATTCAATTCAATTTTAATTCCATATTTCAAATATTTTATATTCGGAATATTTCAATCTATACAAATCACATTTTCGACAAGATGTTTATAAGTTATAACTTTATAAATATTTAAAGTTAAAGTTTAGACGAGCAGAGTAGTGTACACATTTCGTAGGGTACCCCTACCACTCCACTAAGCTCAACAAAACTTTAAATACATACTTATAACTCATAAACTACTCGTCCCAAATTTGATTTGTATACATCGAAGTATTCCAAAAAATATTCTGCATGAGACTAAGAAATTAAAAAAATGTATGTTGCCATTAAAAAAGTATGACATATTAAAAATTATAACAATAAGAAAATGTTTGTCTTTTAACGACTTAAAATTAGATAAAGTAAATTGTTAGAAAACGTTTGTATTTAGCGAAATATGAGTGTCTTGCGTTAAATGAATCACTTGGTATACATCTATAATAAAATACGTATTCTCTATTGCCAGCCAGACATTGCCCAATGCTCATGTTAATCGAAGCAATGACATTGGCGTACGCGTATCTATTCTTACATAAAATTGTACTGATATCTAGGCAATTCTACCGAAAAGCCTTTTAACGGATGGAAATCGACATGCAAACTCAACAACCGTGTGATAGTAATGCCGCCGACCGTGCCAGCTTCTAAGCCCGTGTTTGCCACGTTGTTGATTAAAAAAGTCGTCAAAGTGCCGACGACGTTTGAATTACGACCGCCTACTAAATCGTAAGTAAAAATGTTACGTGCTTATTTTTTATATTATTTTAGAGAGTATTTCATAATAATTCTGCCAATTTATTTTAGGTGTAAAAAGTATCGATTTATAATTCATAAATAGGAAAACCTTTTTTATAAAAAAAAAGATATTCTGAGAGGAACATTGTATGCATTGATTTTACAATGTGTTTTTTCTGTCTGTTATTTCCTCTTGAAGCAATAAAAATGTTCAAAATGATTTTCTACTTCTGCATCTTTTCCTGTAGCAAAGTCAATTTTTATTTTACTTAGGGGGGGGGGGGGCAAAAGTAAAACATTCCCAG
>JACXSJ010001827.1:17840-68813 GCA_014851325.1 Pentalonia nigronervosa | reverse complement strand
TATTTTTATATTGAATCGAATATAATTTAGCAGAGTACTCTTTTTAATTTCTTTTTTACGGTATACGTCTTTCCTAAAGTTGACTACGGCCTTAATAAATACATTGGCAATGATAAAATCTGAAAAATAAATAAAATAAATGTCAAATCGAGTATTTATTACCTAAAGATTTTTAAGGTTATAAAAATAATAACAATTATATTAGTATTATATTTATATTATATTAGTAGGTAATACTATTATATGAATAGTAGCCATGCAAAACTCCATGTCTCGAATGCACAAATACTATCTATGGGCGATTACTATAATCGTAAATACTGATGTCACTATTTGTCATATGAATATTATGGGTGGAATAGTAATATTAATGTTTACAATATTTAATATCGATTAAATTGTTAACATTATTACTATAAAATATACTAAACTGGTAAATGAATTAAATTATATTTTATACACATATAAAAGGTAAATATAATACTATATAAAATGACGTGCAGCAGATAATCATAAAATAATATTTAAAAATTTCAATCGTACATCAAATAATACGCAGCCATATATATTATATGCATATTGTTTAATATACTTTATGGAATACATACTATTTTATTGCTACTTTTGTGTATGAATAAAATGTAAAAAGGGTGATTTATTAATATTTCTAGAATATTAAATATATACCTACCTAGTTATAACGTTATGCTGTGCTATATATCGGGCTATATATAAGATAATTTGTGCTAGTTTGTAAAAAGTTCGGTCAGTAACCTTTGTTCTTCCGGGCCACTGTCACGAATTGGTATATAACTATCACCGAGTCCACATGTAAACTTTATGGTATTCATGCGGTTTATCGTGATCAGTTTCTGGCCTTCTTAAATATATATATATATATACGAATAATGTTTTATACATATTTATATATATTATATATTATTGTATATATTAAAATAACTAGGTATAAGGGAGGACGATGAAATGAAGGGGGTGGTCGTGATGTAAAAATAATATGGCTTTGTATATATATTTACTGTTTACAGCCGTGAGACACGCAAAAAGGTCTTACCCGCATAATATGCCATATTAGGTCTCAGGTATATAGCGTGTATGGCGTATAAAAGGCAATTAAAAACTTTAGACACCTGACGCCTTTGAACTTCTCAAATGTAATTTTGGAACGGTTTTCTGTGCCAGAGGCTTTTTTCCGTGTTTCGCGTGTGTGTTTATGTCTAACAACTTTCAAAATCTACTTCTATATATGACTATCAAAAAGTATAGAATTGTTATGCGCATCTATTTGTATACCATTATGATAAGTTTTGTATACAAGGCGATGTTTTTAACAGTTAACACTTGTTATCTCAAAAAGAATTAATATTTTTTTTTTTTGAATGTATTCTTTACATACTTTAGAGTCATAACAAAACAACTTTTATGAAAAAATATACATATTACATCTGCAGCTTATTATCGTTAAAATTTTTAAGTGTTTTTTGTTTTTAATGACAAAATGCATTATTTATTCCATTATCCAAAGGAAAATAATTTTATGAGAATTATGATGTTTAAGAATTAAATTTCGAATGAATAAGAAAGAATGAGTAAGAAAATATTTAGGGATTAGATTAGGTGATTGGATTGGCACTGCAACCTCTGCAGGATACCCCACCTCGCAAAATGTTGGTCATTCGTTAAAACTTTAAAATATATAAACATTTGATTTTTAAACATCAAAATTCTCAGAAAAATATGAGTTTAAAAATATATGTTGTCGTTTAAATGAGTAAATATAATCTTAAAAAATTAAAACGTTAAAAATGTATTTTTATAATGACTATAATAATTATACTGTGTAAAATAATTATATTTTAATATTTAAAATCTTTGATTTTTTATTTATTTATTTATTTTTTTTTTTGATAATGAGTTTTTGCTGTAAAAAGTATTATCCTGTATCCAAACATATTTGTAAGTATATGCATACGAATACACACGCACACATATAATTTATATTCATATATAATTCGTTGTTGAATTTACATGTTGAAATTTAACTTTAACTTTTAGGAAAACTTATGTACCATACTCATTCTCGAGGGATTGCAGAATAATGTCTTGCCCGCACATATCTTATTCTGTAAATGGGTCGGGATTACAGTGAGTGAAGGATTGTGATAATTTGGTTAATTTTTGAAATTTTGAATATAAAATTGTCCACAGAGATTGACATTTGAAATTGATGTGATTTCAATATCATATTTGGCGTAGTGGAAGGTTTAAAAATCACGTCGGTCGTGTTCGTGGAAAGCAAATCAAAAATACGTACTTGACGAAAAATTATAGTATCTCTATTACAAGATTGCCGACCAATAATTCTGGAATGAACTTAATTTATACTTAATATTAAATATATATAATAATATACCTAAATATGTTAATTCCACGCAAATATATTTGAATTTCAACAAAATAATTAAAATCGATACCGATTCTTTGTTTAAATATCAAATTTCAATACAATTGAATTTCAAACGTTTAAAAAAAAATGTGTCAGTTAATTTTTAGATTTTTGGGTTTTAGTAATAGCTACTAATGTGTAATTTTGTATTAAATATTCAAGCCTTAACTATTAAAATTTTAAATTTTTAACTAAAAATAATTTTTTAATTTTTAAGATTCCGACGAATTTTGTAAACATATTTGAATTTAAATCAATTATTTATAAAAAAATCGTATGAAAATATTCTAAATGAATAACTCACTTATTTTTAAATTTAAGCTTTTTAACTAAGCTTAATTTTTTTATCAGCTATTATGAAAAAAAATCGAAAATAATTAAAAAAATTTAAATTTCCATAAATTGTTTAAAAACAGTCAATATTTTACCATATATAGAAAATACTGTATTATGTAAAAATGTTGTCAACGTTTCAACTTTCAAGCATCTACAGTTATTCGTTTTTAAATAACAACGAAATAAAACAATTTTGTCAAAAACTGGTTTTGCTTAAAAATCCCATTTTTTTCTGATATATATATATATTTTGTTTATCTCAATTATCAAGAATAGTACTGGAATTTTCTTTACTTTTGACCACCCCCCCTCCCCCCAATTACGTTTAATTTCCTACTAGAAAATATATTGAAGTTATTCAAGAGGTGATGAAAAACACAAAAATTAAGAAATAAATAAATACAAAACACATCATTGCAAAATCAATACATTCATTGGTCCATTCAAACACTGAATCTAAAATACGCATCATTTTGAAAACAATACTTTCCACTGGGGATCCTAAAGAATAGCAATTGTTATTTTAAACCAATCAACTAACTTTTGGTAGACAGTATAGATGCATTGTGTATAGCTTTGTGTACAAAACAATTTTGTTTTATGTTTAGTCGTCACTGTGTCTGGGACGGTGCTTATAGTTGTCACGCTCTAATTCCTCACGCTAATCTATAAACTGAGTGTTGAATTGTAACATATTACACGGACTAAAGGAGTAATCATAAACCTTGTCTGAGTCTTTTGACTTATTTGACAATCGATAATGCATGTTTACAAACCACTTGATTTATTTGAGATAAATCAATGACCTTTATTTAACCTTTTCAGAATTACGAAACACTTATATGTTATACGATTTGTGTGGATCGCAGCAGTAAAATAAAACAGTACTTACATATTTAAATTGCATCCTGTATTTAAATGTATATATAGGTACAATAGTTTACATATTATCAGTCAAATAGAAAATAATATAATTGTATAGTATAAATAAAGATGAAGTAACTAAAATTATTTTTTTTAATAAACGTTTACATTTTTTCATTAGTTTTAAAATTTTGGAAGAACATTTTCAATAACTAAGTTCGCGGAACATTCGTTCACCGTTTAAGAACCACTGTCCCAGAGTATAATTTAATTTAATTTACAATAATAGCAATATATAGTAGATTCGATTTTTTTTTTTAAATATTCTTCACAATGTATAAAGTACGTTTTCTTTTTGATAAAAATTTTTATAATTGAATTTATAAATACACAATAATAATTTTAATTTAAAATAAATAAATGTTGTATATATAAATATTTTACTGTATCTTTGTTTATTTAATACATCACACAAATCCACCAATATGGCTATATATTATTATGATATACCTATACCATATGGATTACAAATTTAAATATATTATAATATATATATATATATGTATTTGGGCGGAAGTGTTTGAATTTTCTAAAACAGTTTTTTATTATTTATAACACGAATTTAAAATCCGGATGGACGATACTGCTATATAGACTAACACAAAAGATTCCCAAATTTTTTATTTAGAGTTTTTCCAAAAAAAAAAAAAAATCAAAAACTTGTATATGTTTGTATATATATATATAATATTAAACATAATCAAATAATTGGTAAAAATGTCTAGTCCCTGAGACTATTATTTATTGAATCATACGACGAAAAAACCAAAAACGGTTTCGTTAAAAACAGTTTTATATGATCGTCATTTTCACTAGAAGTATGTTTCGTAATAATTGTTCGATAGTCTTTTTCTTACTAATTATTTTCATGGCGTTGTATGATTAACAAGCACGAATATATATATATATATATATATATATAAACATATAACAACATAATATAGGAATAATCTTAAAACTATATATGGTTATATATTATAATATACTATATATTACTATAGTCTATAAGGCAAATGCATAATAACGAAATGGATGCTCAAAGTTTGTCGATTGACATGACACATGACCCAATATTGCAATGACGTCGTTATGTAACAGACAATAAAGTAATTTATAAAATGACAAAATTGTTGGTGGAAATTGATAAATTTGAAGGGATGAGTATTTGAATATTGATGAATAACGAGAATTTCCATGCGACCACACACGTCGCTTTGAGATTTTGTAGCTGTGAACGGACATTCTCATTATTATTATCAAATTATCTTCTGCTATCGAACAAAAGATAACCGAAGGATCGATAGACAACCGAGTAAATTGTAACGAATAAATATTTAATCTGATTACGCATTTTTATTAATACTAGCCATTGTTACATTTTTTTTTTTTTAAATTCAATTTATTATTTACTATACATGATCATGAATTAGATGCGTTAGATACATAATGTGTTTAAAAATATAAATTGTTATTTATCTAGCAATAATAGATTCAAATTATAAGATTAAATATTTAAGCTTTGAGTTTTTAATCCTTAGTTAATTAAATATAAATAAAGGTACAGTGTATTAATATTTTTTTCAATACATTTTTCACATAGTTTTATTATACTGCCTGTTAGGACTTTAAAATGTATTCAACTCCCTTGATTTTATGAATTATAGCTGTTAAATATTTAATTATGATTGTTTGTTTGTTTGATTATATATTTTGAGACGGTATTGTTTTAAGTGCTGTATTTATTAAATAAGCCTTAATTAAAAAATTGTTTCAATAAATTAAATTTTGGGAAAAATTTTAAAGTTAAGTTTTTATTTGCTAGTCGTGAAAAAAACACAAATAAGTATAAAACAAACTTCAAAGTATTGAATTGTTCATGTTATAAATAAATAACCATTAAAATGTCCATAGAACTACTTATTAGTATATTATACAATTATTATTCAAATTTATTTCTATAATCACGTGCGTGCCTTAAATTAAAATTAACTCTTGTATATGCACTAACACAAATATAATAATTTATATTATATATATATATATATATTACTTACTTACACCTAAAACTTAAATAAAATATATTCTGAATTGTTGCCAAGAACTATAAAATAATATGTAGTTAATTTATATAGTAATTAGATAACTTAGATATCAATAACAAGTATTTAAATTAAAAATGTATTTATATCAAAAAACGAAAGAACATTGTTTCAAAATTTAAATAATAATGTATAATTTGTGAACAATGAATGAACATATCGAATGTATATTAAAAGTTATATATTATGATTATACTGTATAGGAGGTACCTATAATTTACAATGTATGCATTAAAAATGTTCAGTTATACACATAAAAATAATTCAAATTTTCCAAAATGAAACATTAAGAATAATAACGAACGCATTATGGTTCATAAGAAACAAAAACCTACACAAAGACCTCCAAATTATAAAAATCCAAGAACATATAACATGGCTGTAAATTTCCATAGTTCACTTCACGATTCAATAGGCTTACTTCACTTCAATTTACATATACATTCGCCACCTTAATGTCTACAACACGGACATCCACAAGATCTCCTTTTTTAAATATTATATAGTATATTTATATCTTTATGTCTAAATATATTCTTCGTCTCTACACTATTATATTATTGATTACAATGTCTAACCAATCTTAAACACTTTTATACTGTTGTATATTATTATTATAATTATTATCGTGTTTTAAATAGCCAAAAAAATACCTATTCTGTAAATAATCCAAAGATGTAGATAGCTTATTTAGGCTAGAAATGTCTTATTATATATATATATATATATATATATATATATAATAATAAAAAAAAAAAACATTGAATGTATTACATACAAATATAATATAATACACAGGTATAGTATATTATTACATTAGGTCATTATACATTATTCTTCACTTCACAATTAAATTGAAACATTTTTATTAACGAAGCTTGAGTTACTACGATTTGTTTACTTAATCCACAAAATAGCTACCATAATTAATATATATTTGCTTGTCTTAAAAACTGAATAAACAATGGTACGACAGTTTTAAATTGCATAAAAAATTAAGTACTTTTAATAAAAATATATTTTATAATATCTAGTTTAAAAATAATAACTTGTTATTATGACTTTTTTATTGTAGAAGAGAGAACATTGTACTTTATTGATTTCTTCTCTATTTACAAAAAGTGGTATTATTTTATCTTATTAGTAAAAACAAAGAACAACTTACGTATGTGTAATTTGTATGCGTTTACAAATTGTTATTTTATATTTTAGTATAGAAAACACACACGCCAGTAAAGGATGTCTACCGAGGTTGTCCTTTTAAATAATGTTTTTGTGTCATTTGAAATTTAAGGTGTCTAATCAATTTGTAAACCCAGGAAAAAAAATGATTTTTAAGCTAAAATTTTAGTTTACATTTCGATTGTTGTATAATGAATTGTTCGTAATATTTTGTTTATCATTTATGAATTAATAAAATGAATTTTTAATTTTTTTTTTTTTTTTTTTTTTTTTTTTAGGCATACAGTGAGTAAGTGAACCAAATTAACTTTTTAAATTATATGAAAAATGAATAAATATATTTTGTTTTAGTGAAATTACCGTAAAATCAAAATATTATGTTTCAATCCGATAATCATATAACATGTATAGGAAGGTAGTTGCAAAAATATCATAACTTTGAAAATTCCTCCTGAGTTATTTTGTGAGGACAAACATATTGAGACACCGTGTACGCATATATATATATATATATATAATCATAAAGATTACCCATATAATTGACTAATAAGCATTTAAATGTGTACAATTTCACAACGAGTATAAGATTAGGACACTGACATTAGGTGTATAAAGTTCATCACGTGTAACTGCTATCAAGAGCATACGCAAGGAGAGTGCTGTCGTCCAGATCGGGTCTATGGTTGATGGGGGTGTCGTCCGAGCTGATGGAACGGTTTTATTTAGATGAGGACATGACAATAATATATGACCATAGAATCTGTGTATACACGATATGATATATATATATATAAAGATAATGATGATTATACTCTTGTTAGCCATTCGTTATAAAGAGTGACTACCATTACAAATATATCAATTCAAATATTATACTGAAATGGAATAGATGATATTATAGTTGTTAATATGTTATATTACAGTAAAACCTCTGAATAGCAGACACTCGCGGGACCGTCAGAATAATCCGCTATTGAGAGGTAACTGTTATTGAGAAAAATGAATAAAATATATATATATGTCTTTACATAATTAAGTCTTATTGGCTTTTATAAAAAAAAAAACTATTTATTTAAGGCGTGTATTTTTATCATCGTCGTTCATACAGGTTCGTATTTATTGACTGTATATACCTTATCGGCTTCGTTAAATAATATAATATAACGATAAATGTCTTTGTCGGAAATATAGAAATAATATTTACAATAGGTTCGTGTTTCTCGATAAATCTGTCCGTTATTTATAGGCATTTGAGAACACCAGACTACCAAAACCTATCTGCGTCCGTTATTCAGAGGTGTCCAATATTAAGAGGAGCGCAATCCAATAATTTCAATGGGGCTGTGCCGGAACACGAAAATTTATCTGTTATTGAGAAGTGTTCACCTATGAGGTGTCCGTTAAGAGAGGTTTCGCTATATTGTATATTGTGTATTCTGTATACTGTGTATAGTTCGGACATAAAACCATTAAATTAAGTGATAAACCATTATATTCTATTATCATATGACACTCCGTCGAAACTCTTCGTTCTTTATCTAACAATTTTAATGATCTTAAATTATAATCATGGAAAAAAATCATTAATGTACGAAAAGACACTTGGCACAAACAAATCAACACATTATGTGAAATCAAATAGATAGTATATTTCGTTATACGGCCAACACAAATTTTTTGAAACGAGTAAAATAACACTCACAAGCCCGCGATCGCGCGATTTACGTCCTGCAGAAATAATTATACCGTAGTAAAGTGGTAAAATTTAATTTGTAATACTGTATAGTTATGTTTTCATCACAAAATTCTACTTTTTAATCAAAACCATTAAATCAACAGAGAACTTTGTATTATATTTTATATTTCAACTGTCGAGTTGTCTGTGAGTACTGTCGATTAATTTAAAGAAAAAAAAAACGTGGATATTATGGATTATTTTTAAAGTAAAAGATGCATGTAAACGCGTTCTTATACATAAATTTACGGAAATTACTGTACAATCACTGAATAATTGTCAGGGTCACACGAATATATAATGAAATTAGCCAAAACTGACCTCGGACAAATATTATTATTTTAATGAATATAGAGGTACAACGCTATATTTGAAATCGATAAGTTGATTCTATCTACACAAATAAAATATATTATTATCGAAACAGTGTTATTGCCAAAATGATTTCACAAAGCGTGTGCGTTTGGCGAGTAGGAAAAAAAACCTAAATAAAGCCTACGCTCCATATCCGGGAGACTGGCGTACGACTATTATATTATCCGTGATTACCGTGGGCGTACAACATAAAGTTAGACACATGAGAATTTTAACCACATCATTATTTTTATTGGTTTTTTGTTTTTTTTGTTTTTTGTTGGATTCAAATGCTGATTTTTTTTTTTTTGTAAGACTGTGTACGCACTTCAACAGTGGAATGCTATTTAAATGCTATTTATAATCATAAAATTATTTTATTAGGATTAGATTAAATAATGGATGCAACATTAATTATATTACGAGCTTCTTAAGAAATGTTCTTGCCAACATTTAGCCTGCACTTTATTTTTTACTAGTATATTGGCGTTGAGCTATTACAATAATATTATGTTAATCAGAAAAATATAAAATGTCCAAAAATAAAATATTTAAAAATAATGTTTAGTTAACCCATTTTCACAATGGTAATGTTATAGGAAAGCTTACAGGTGGTGATAAATGGTAACGTTCCTTGGGTAGCTTGTAGAGACGGAGTTCAATAATTTACAAGTCAAGTGAATATAAAATAACTTTAGTTGTTTTCTATTAATTTATTAATATGAATACTGAATTATTATACATTGATTATAAAAAAAAAAAAAAAACCACAAATCATAATATTTTTAAAATGTACATATATAAATTATATGTGTTTTACCTGATAGCAAATGTTTGCCCCTCCCCCTAAAAAAAATTCCGCGGTTGCTCTTGTGACTACGTTTTGTTCCGATTAAAAATTTTTTATAACTTAAAATTTATCTCGACGAGAACTTGGAAAATTTTTCTACTATAGGCCCGACAGTGTAGGTATTCATTATAATACGCCAATACACCTCTCGTATTCAAAATCAGTCATTCCGGTTCGACGGGCGTCGACTTTCTAAATTCGTAAACTCTACAACCGGTTTTGCGAAAAAAAAAAAAACAAGTACCTAACAAAATACACATCACACAATTCACAATGAAATCGGGGTCTTAACGAAAATTATACGGTTCGAGTCGGTTGCCCTAGTCTGAACAGTTACTCAACTATATTACTGAATAGCTCGGAGCATCGATCGAGTTTGGTTTTTTTTTTTTTTTTATCTTCAATGCCATTAAACGATATAATAATATGAAATGCACGGTTGAAAATAATACGTGCGATTCGCGTCGAGCGTTCAACCAAATAGGCGAACGATTAAACGCGATGTTTTCACGATGGAAAAAGTCCAAACTCATCCGAGCAAATATCTGAACACATCGGCCTACTCGGCCTTAATTATTGCAGGCTGGGATGTACATATACGACTGTCGACTACGTTATACGGCACGGCATTGTGATACCGCCTCTATCGGTGCATTAAAAAATATTACCTACACAATTTTACCAGATTCGTTTGTATATTGACCGACCGAAATCATATCGATAGGCTGACAAAAAAAAAAAAAACCGCTGATTTGATTTGGTTTTGATTTATACAATACCGATATTGATTTTTCACTTATAGTTATTGCCGTGCGACGGATTATTATATAAACTGCATATTGTTGTATCTAAATAACATGTTTTTTTAAATTTATTTTTGGTTAGATTTTGTTGAATTTAGATTTTGGCGATAGACTAATAAGTGCCATTGCATTTAGTTTTGTCAAGAAAATTAAAGGTTGTTGAGTTTTACTCTGCCGCGTTCAATACTGTATGTCCGTATGCACATAAAATAGGCAGTTTACTTATAAAAAAAAAAACAATAGTTTCTTTCATAAATCACATAATCTTATAAGTTTTGTGAAAGCCAAACCTTATTTTACGGGTACCTATAATCATTAATATATGGTGCATTGGATGAGACGTATTTTATAGTTTTATACTTAACAATTGTTAAATTTATTTAAACACTTATTATATAAATAATCAATGTTTTAAATTTAAAGCTTTATAAAATACAAATGATCTATGATTTATAACACTCGTTAAAACCGCTTAAAAATCCAAATTCAAAAAATAAATTGTATTCGAGTGACATACAATACCCAAATGCACCTATCATAAATTGTATAACATTGGAATTGGTTAACAATTTTTATAATTTATGTAACATCAATTAGATTTCAAAGAACACCATGCAATTTTATTTTTAGTTAGACAAGTACCTTCACATTTCAGTATGATGAAGAATTCGTTTTCTGCGCATGAATATTAATTAGTTTACTAGTACATTGGCAATATGGCCTAACTTATTCAACATCTGCTTATATTTTCTTGTGCTGGTTACTTACGACTTAACAATTGATTGTGTATAAATAAAATATAATATACCCTACAAGTGTATTTCTATTATAAATAAAGGTAATACCATTGAAATATATATTTGTTCTATATTTAATATTTGGACAACTATAGCTAACATTTGTAAAACATGCATATTTTGTACGTACATTTCAGTTTTTGACCAAAACCTGGGATATTGGGAAAAAAAATTTGTTTTATTATATTTCTCCGCGGACAATTTTTTTTTTTTTTTTAGACAGAGTGAATAAACCAAATGTTTCATGTATACGACGCACCTTCTTTATAGATACTACATTGAATCCAAATCTTTCTCAAAATTACAATCCGATCCCACAGACCAATCAAAACACTTTTGTTAAACGAGTTCTGCTTGGCAAATAGTTTTTTTTTTTTTTGTAATTCAATTAGTTATAATTGATTTCTTATTGAACACAACAATTAACAATACATCTCTCCGTCGTGGGGTTTAACGAATCGATACCCGACCAGCAATTTGTATTTTGTTCGGCTTTTTTCTTTTAATAATAATTTGTATTCGTAGGTAGGTATGTTGTATTATACGTTCAATATTATAATGTAGTCAATAAACCCATAAATTATTATTATTGCTTACGTTATTGCCATACTGTTAGATTTTGTCAATGTACAATATACATACGATATCATACATATCGCATTAACGCAATTACTATAATAATTCAAACAAATTGTATTCTCGCTAGTTGTTCATTGGTTGCGATTTTATTCGGTGAAGTTTTCATACTTGAAAGAGTTAACCGTTATACGTGCATTTATGCTTGGAACAAAACACTATTACATTAGTTATTCGTGTTAAATTAGACATAACATAATATTATTATTGTACATGCATAAAGTAATTAGATAGCACCCGGAAATGTCAGATGCAGCTGATGTTGTTTCGTTTAATTTTCGATGCGAACGTGTAAAATCATATATTCTAACTCGGATGTTCTTAGGGAACCTAACAGCCAATTTGTATTCAATTATAATAATTTCAAAAACATATTGTTAAACATTTTAACAAGTTCGATGATGTAGGTAATTTAAATATGTAGATTGGTTAAAAAATATTTTTTTTTGCTACAATTATGCCAGCACCGAGGAGTCAGTAGTGTTTACACCAACAGATTTACTTACAGCCATTCTGCGGCCATATTCTACTTATTTGAGGAAGTAGGAACACTAATTTATACCGATCCACTGACAAGTTCAAGCATACCAAATATGTATAAATGTTGACTGAAATATTTTTGAAATTTATAAAATATGTTGTTTTTTATTCCTTATACGTATTCGTTACGTCTTTATTTGCAAAATAAAACTCGTTTCTATGTGACCATCATTATATGCAGTTGGTTAGAAACTTTTCGACAGGCCTACTACTAGAGCCGTTCCTATACGGCGAATACCGTTTAATTAACGCCGTACTGCTATAGATACTGGGCAATTTAATATAAATTATTTACTAAATTTGACCTATATAATAAGATAAGTAACATGGCGCAAAAAACAATTTACGTAAAATACGTTAAAACGTAATATATTATATTATGTTGTGTCCAAGTGTTATATGTATTTAACATCCCTCATCATTGTATTTTTTTTTAAATTTCGACCGAGAAAATTTTTTAATTCATAAGACGCGCAATCACTTATTTCATTAGAATGGATTTGAACATTAGTCTCTTTTGACCGCCAAAATATGAGTTCATTAGTAGATTTAAAAAAAAAAAAAAATGATAATTGCTCTATATTATGTGGATATGCAAAATAAATATGTGTTTCCAGTTTAAAACGAAATTGATTTTATTATCAGATTTTAAGCGAGTCTATGAATGTACGATGGACTTCTTTCGGAGCAGTAAAAATACGGCAGTCTTCAGATTCGAGAGCGATTTCTGGAAGGAAATCGGATCTGAACCGCGCTTTGTACCAAAAAAAAAAAAAAAAAATTACATATAAATTATAAAATTCAAATTGAACACGTCCATAACGGCGACCCGCCGGATCAAAAAGTACACTGGATTACCGGTACTCAACAGACCCGCCGCGACTTCTCACCCGTCTATCGTTCAATAATTTGTTTGATACAGCGAAACTCCGATATCTGGAAGTCGCAAGGGACCGACGAAAAAAAAATTCGACATACGGAAACTTCGGGACGCCGAGGTTTCACCGTATATAAATGGGGGCGGCGGCGGCGGCGGCAGTTCGTGGACGTTTAACCATTCGAATCCCCGCCACAGTTCACCCGACCCGACCACAGGTGCGCACGATGACGCCCTCTGCCACCAATTCACAGTCGGCCGACGCGTCGATTGCATCGATTAATATTTTAACGTTCTTCCGATTGTTGTCGGGGGTCGGGGAGGAAATCGTTACGATCAGCAAACGGCGTGGGCTCGTGTGTCGCACGTCGCGACGGCGGGGGGGGGGGGGGGGGATGTGTGCACGACGCCGCGCGAAAAATCACTCTTGGCCGAGTCGCGACGCCGCGTGGCCATTAAAAAAGCGGCCGCGCGAATAACGATTGTCCGATCGGCGTCGCGATGACGCGTCGTCGTCGTGCGGGTGTGACGGCGGCCATGAGCGACGCGTACCCGCGGATATGATTTTGCGCGCGGCCGCGGAGGTTTTCTGAACGCGCCGTCGGGGACGTGCGATTTTTTTTTTTTTTTTTCTCGTCCAAAACTATTCCGACTGTGACGTTCGTTTATACGAAAACGGTTTTTCGCGTGCGCCCGAATCGAAATTTTCGCCGTCGGACGGGGGAGGGCTATGGCGCAGAGCGTGATTTCTCTCTCGCGGGCCGGTCGGCTACGGATACGACGGTTGTGTCGAGCGCATTGCGACGCCGGTGTGCTGGCGTGCACTCGCGGACGGACGCCATGCAACCGCGGGGCCGCCTGCAGCGGCGGTGTTTACGTCCGCGGGCGCCGTATTGTATTGTTTCGTCCCGCCGCCCGCCCGCCCGCACGCCGCGCACCGGCGCCGACGCTTGCGCGCGCGCGCGTATTGATTCGCGTTGCGGCGTGCGGCGGTGCATCGGACGGCGGCCGTCCTTGTACGAACAGCCGTACAACAACAATCGTTTTGCGCGATGCACAACGACGACGCGGTGTGTCGTCTCGGCGCGGCCGCAAAAACGAAAATATTAAACGTCACCCCCCCCCCCCCACGGGACCACGACAACGGTTTTCGCGCGTACGCGTGACGGCGACGCGAGTACCCGCCGTCCGGCGGAAAAACGGCGTCTGAGCGCAACGCAACAGTATATATATATATAGTAAATAATGCCGTTTTATCGTGTGCTGTGCAGAGCACCGGCGGCGGTGATTTATCGTTTTTCATTACACAAAGAGTTATAAGAGTTTAACGTTATAAACCTTATACGCTATACATATATATATATATATAAATAGATTGTGTGGTACACGCGCAGCAGAGTCCCGCCACTCGGCGAGGTGGCGGGTAAAGTGTGCAGTTGGTGATGGGGTGCAGTGGGAGCGCAGACGGATGTTGTCTACGTCTGGGCCACGCCGAATATAATAAGGTGCCCGGGAGCGTAAACAAACCACAACCACATACATACACACACACACACATATATATATTGTGTGCGCGTGTGTGTGCGCGCGCGCGCGCGTGTGTGTGCAGCAGCTCGGGCGCGGGAGGAGCGGAACGCCGTCTGGCGTATTAGGGTAGGTCCTGGACCCGGGAACATGCAGACGGGATCAACGCGCCCATCCCGACCTTCAAGTGACCTCGTTCGCGGCGAACCGACGCCAAACCGACGCCGACAACCCCGGGAATATGCGTCGCTGTCTTTGTTCTGAAAAATCCCTCGACGCCGCCGCCGGCACCGTCATTACACCACCCGTCACCCCTCCCGCTCCCCCCCGCTCCCCCTCTCTACCCCCACCGCGGCGATACGTCACCGCACTCGCGCGAGGTGGTCGCGCGCCCGCCGTCCACCCGCCCGCCGTCGACGAAGACAACCCCCAGACGTCTGCGTACAGCCACGCACACCGCCACTCCGCGGGCGTCGGGGTTTTTTCGGCTGGCACGTGTGCGCTCGCTCAAGTTTACCGCCGCACCGCCAAAGCGCGAAGCGAGCGACGGCGGCGGCGCTCGAGGCGGCGTAGTGACGGCGACGACGGTGGCTGCGGATCGCGGGGGATTGCACCGAACGCCGCGGCGGCAACGGCGGCGACGGGTCAGGGTTCAACGACCGAACATGACGGTTTGTTCTCCGTGTAGCCTGGGGGTCACGGGTTCAAAAGTTTTCCGAAACGATATGTATATGTGTGTGTGTGTGTGTGTGCATGACGAATCGGCGGCGGGACGTTCGTGCGAGTGTTAACCGCAGACGGTTTTCAAAAACCTGGGCATTTCCTTTTCCCGCCAAAAATACGAGCCCCTGCACCGACGGATACGTGAAGGCGTGCGGCGGACGGCCGAACGCCCACATTACATAGGCAACTCACGAGAATCCGTATTATTTTGTTTTGTTTTCTTCAGTCGTAGCCCCCCCCCCCTCCAACCTATATTTTTATATTATTATTATTACTTATCAAAAGTATTTTAATCGCCGTTTTATAACGTATCAAATCTGTATGGTACTATACAATAACAGTATCATTAGCGGCGACGGCTGCGGTATGAGTAGTGTGGCGTGCGTTATATTATAAAATACCTACTCGGGCGGGTACCGTGCACGCCGCCGGTGGATTTTTGTCGGACGATTCGAAGCCGGACCAATTAAGGGGCGGCGGTGGCTTCGCGTGGGATTTAGCGTAGGTAATCCGAGACGGTCGAAAAAACAAATCGAAACGAGAAACGGAAACCAAATAACACGTAGGCCTTTATGTCCATACAATACGTGTAATATATTGCGCGCGCGAATCGTACAGTATTAGTTTATGTTAATCATTTGTGTAAGTTTCCCGTGACGCTATAAAACGACGAAAGTCGAGTGCTCGGACATTTGTCCTTAAGGACGAGGAATCCTTGTTGAAGCGACTCGAAGAGTTTTAACGGGGACTCGAAGGCACTCGAAGGTTTTCAAAGATGCTCGAGGTACAGCGCCAAAACTTTCGATGTAAGCGTATATTGCACTAGGCAGTGATTTCATAATACCGCGTACTTTCGAATAGAATTAGTTAAGAGTGATGCTTTAAGAAAACTTTAAACGATCAAATACCAATCGTGGAGAAAATCGATCGTCGCCCAATCATTATGATAAATAGATTTATCCGCGGAGTTGGTGTAAGGGATTAAGTAGTAATAATAATTCATAAACTTATAACACTGATATATGGTACCCGAATAATAGGTTTAGACCGAGTGATTTTTTTAACAGTAAACACTCGTTATCTTGAAAAGTATTTACGTTTTTCGAAATATTTTTTTACGCGTATTTTGAAGTCATTCCAAATAGCAACATAACCACAAAAAAAGTTATACTTTTCCTATTATTTTAATCGTAATCATTTTTAAGTTTTTACTTTATAAATTACAGTATACGTTTTTAATTTCATATTTCTCAGTGTAATACGTTTCTGGGGATTTCGATTTATCTAAATCAAATGTTGAACCAGTAATTAACTTGTTATAACTTATAAATATAGATACCTATTTAAAGTCTAGATAATGAGCGGAGTAGTAGACTCACAAATTTGTTCAAGAGGGTTCTATATCCGTATCGATATATAATACTCGTTTCTTGATATGGACGTTATAATATTTTAAATTATTATTTTTATTATTAATGTTTACGTATACTATTTGTATGATATTATGTGGCCGATGTATATAAATTATACCCTCATGTGTTCACGCACCGCAAGGGCAACAACTGTATCGTATTTTATTATTTTATTTTTTCAACAGTTAATAATATTATAACATAACATGTATATGATAAAAATTAAAATAAATTTTAAAAATAAAAATTACAACATTATTAAACATTGCAAATGTGACGGAAACTGAAATTCCTCTGTTTTACGTACCTATCTATAAAAACGTTTCGCTAAATATTTAATATTTATCGTAGCCCGTAGGTATCCCATTTTTAAAAACGTCCATTATACTTATTATCATTTCATTCAGTACATCATCATGTCTTTGGATGTTTGAAATAGTATTTAAATCCATCCGTATAAAAAAAAATATAACTAACCGCACCTACATGGTATGAAATATATTTAACAATATTGTATATAGGATATGTTATGCATAACTAAAACAATTCATATCGCTTTTAATGTCAACTGTTCGATTTAGTGTATTGTTATTATCTTTTTTTTTTCGTTGTATACAACATATATTATTGAATGGATAGTGTTTAAGTAGAATAATCTTGAAACAATAAGAAAACCGAACGTATTTCATTTGAACTTGGAACTGCTTTGGTACTGTGTGCCGTACTGCTGTGTAGGTCAAATATAATATTCTAATATGAATGCCATAATTTCGAAATTGTCCTTATGTAATTGTTTATTCTTTGTCAACATTTATAAACCTACTTAGTTCAAATCAATATCAAGTAGATATTTTTTTTTTAATTTCAATGAAACTGTGTACTGTATAGGCCCTATACTATAGGGTAACAGTCGTGTTTTAACTTTTAACAACACAATATACACAATTTTTATATGATACTTTCAATTACATTTTTTAAATTATATTTTTTCTAACATATGCTATAATGTCTATATATAATGGCGGCTTTCAAACAAAATAATAGTATATCAATTTTTAAATTAATCATAAATCACCCACCCATGCCAACATAAAATTTAAATTATGCCTATCAATATTTTAAACTTTTTATACGATCAATAAAAAAAAAATTGATTAAAAGATTATTTTAATATCTATTACTGCCGTGTAACTAAAAAATGTAATTCAATTTAAATAACGATGATTTTACATTTTTTTTTTTTGTAAATTATATATTAATAAAATTGTGAGTAAGTTATTTATAATATATTTAATAATAACTAAACATGCCATCAATATGTGTATTGTATATAAATACCAGTATAAAACAAGTTTAAGAATATAAATTTGATGTTTGAAATTGGGTTAACGTTTTTAAGCCGAATTTCTAGTATTAAGTATTATTTCTAAATTACTTATGTAATAATATATTTTTAATTATTTATAATAAACTAAAGTTTTAATTTTTTACTTTACTGGATCGGGAAGTGCACGTCTATTTTGATTGCCTAACATGCAATGACAATAATATAATTGTTAGATAAATAATTCAAAGAAAATAAACTTAGAGTTAGGTTGATCGTCGGAGCGGCACGTGTGAACTTGAACAATGTAACTGAAACGCGCGCGTACCACACGCGTCCATGTGAAACAGGTCTTAAGGTAAAGTTTTAAATAAAATGCTAAGACTTTTATTTCTATCGGCACATGCCAATAACTAAGTGCCACAGCATACCTACCTATTCTTAGCAGATATAAACACTACTTTCTGGTGGAGATAGTCTGCAGGTGAATCCTGACTGCTGACTGACGAGTCGTAAGTGTCCTGTACTTCTGTATGCTATTACAATTTAGTAATTAAAATCTTAGGGAGACATTCAGCAAATGTTTTCAAACATTACCCCTATACCTGTATTCAAAATAAATAATTTTTATTATTAATTTTTTTTTTTTTTTTAATTTTATTTAAGGAAAAACATTTAAATTTAACAAAAAAAAAAAAAAAAAAAAAAAAATGTAAAAGTTTAGATTTGTTAATTATGTACTTTTATACATTTATAAATATTGTAGTAACTTGTAGTCCACCATTTCCTATGCTTTTTATTGTCATTGTTATATTTCTAGTTTTACTCTTAACATATATAAATTGCACTCGCGATCGAGACTTTTTCCTCATTATCTGAAGACATTTTGCCATAAACAAACTTGCAAACTTAATTTCACTTACACAGCTCGTGCTCCTCAAGTGAGTATTATGTGCATTTTATTACCCGTAATCTCAAATGTAATATTTTGGTGGCTGTTTCGGTTCGGGACTCGAAAATCAGAACCAAAAGATTCTAAATTGATTTTTTTTTTAATATCCATTTTTTACACAATATATAGGTTTAGAAATCAATTACATAATAAAACGTGTAACTATTTTGAAATGTAATTATTGTTTATTTTGTTACATTATATTAAACAGAATAATTCATATTAAAACTAAGAATTACATAATACATATTATGATAGTACTAGTTATTTATTTATTTTAGATAAACCTTGTTGTTAAATATGAAATTAAAAATATTGGATGTCGCTTAAAAACTGTCATTGTGATAAAAAAAAATGTAATTACCTATTTAAAAAATAAAAAGCTTAATTAATTTTATTATGACAAAAAAAAAAAATAGAATCAAATTAATTTTTTCATCTTAAATATAACAGTTATAGACTGTAAAGACTAAAAACACGAAATTCTTCCGAAAAAAATCAGTATGATAATTTTTTTTTAATAGGTCGTTTTGTTTTATTAATGCATGTATATTAAAATCAATATTATAGAAACGTTTATTCATCATGATGATATTTGGTTCTGCAAACCGTGAAAATACGTCGTTCAAAATAAGATCAAAAACTCACTTCAGAACCGAGTTCAGTCCACTGTGTAGAGTTTCGAGATAAAAAAAATGTGTAGCGTCGATTTTAACGAAATTAATAGGCTGCATAAATGAAACGTCTAGAAATACATAATTACAATTCCGAGATAAAAATCAAATCTGCATTTATGTTTAAAATTCACAAAACAGTGTGCGAAAAAGGACTAAACAGTTCACTCGTATGCGCGCACGTTCGTATCATTAATGTATACACATTACACGTGCAGTAATAATTATAGTGTATTGACAAGGTTTGCCTATTATATGAAACGTCTGAACATTATATGACGATGAAACATGTTCAAAAATAATGATAATGATAATAATAAATCTTGCGTGCATATTATTTTTGCACAACGTTTAATTGATTTATTTTCGCGGTGTTTATTATATATATATACTGATGTAGTGAAATAATTATCAGACATTATATCCACAGTAGGGATTACAAGTAGCACCAACTATAACGATATACAAAAAAAAATGTAGATACCAAGCAAAATATGTTTTACATTAATTTATCGTAAGTCGTGATTATATTTACTTGGTTTAGATACGTTACACACTGCATGCCCACTTTAATGCTTACATCGAAGCCGTGTATGTATGCGTTACATACACCTAGCTTTATTACATAAAACATTGTACAATGACTATTATTTATTTATACATTATACGTTTTGTACTGTATTATTTTTATTTGGCATTGTGGAACTTAAGTTTTCTTTATAATTATTACTTATAATTAACGGAAAAGGGATTTTATACATGTATCGGCGCGTCAAAAGGATAAGTGTATTATAATTTACAAATACAAATGTCTGCGTATACTCAAGATTTTGAATGTTTTCAATGTACCTCAAACTAAAAGCATAACGTATATAATAAAATCACAACAGTCGATAACCACAGCTTTGAAGAATACGTATATTTTGTTTCTTCAATTTTATACATAATACGACGAACAGCATTAAATAAAAATTTTAATGTGCATAGCATACAAATTCAACTGTTGTATATCTTTGTTGCACGAGTTCGATATTACGACGTTCAAGTCAGGCTGTACATAAAAAAATTAAACACATATAACAACTATGGATTTAAAATAATTATAAACCGGTGTTTTTTACCTAAAAGTTTTATTGACTAGTGAATTACATTTTTTGTCAAATCCTGGTTTTACCTAATAAGAATCCTTTCTTCAAGTAGACATGTCAAAATATGGCAGAAGTCCAATTCAATATTCCAAGTCAATTTGCCAAAATATCGAAGAAATAATCACGAAAAATAAATTCAATTTAGTGGCGGGGTTAATAATCTTACACTATGTAGGTATGTGGTATTACTGATGAGATACATTTTGCAAATTAATTATACGTTGTATAAAATGTATAATCAATTAATTTATTAAAACGTGTTTGTACTATTCAGTTTCCACAGTTTTAAAAATCCCTAATGTTGCCTATATAGAACTCCTTAAATGCCATAACTGATATTATTTATAACAACAATACTAATACCTAAAACAATAGTAGTTGATTTTGAATATTAAAATTTTGTATACAATTTAATAAAAAATTAAAAAATTTTAATGATTTTTATACAAACAATTAGCATTGTATAATATTAATAATATTATCGTATATTTGTGTGAATATCATATTTTTTTTATTTTTTTAATGAAAAACACATTGGTATGCATTTTTTTTTAATACACCTCAAGTGTTATAATTATTGGCGTTTCTACAAGTACAGAATGCGTACAGATGAATTATTATTTTACATACTATGATATATATATATTTATTATTATTTTTTTAATTTTCCTGATAAATTAAACACTTAATTTCGTTAAATTGATTATGAAAACTTATAAAAGATTTTCAAATATTTTTTCTTTATATTTTACGTTGTCCAATGTATTTTTCAAAATTTTTGTTTTTATTCTATGTTTTATTTGACTATCCGGGTCATTAGCATCTTGTCAATTAACATACAGTCTTCAATGTATTGTTTGTTTTTTGTTCGATCGTTAAATTTATTTTTCAGTAATATTGGTAATGTTTTCCTTAATATATAAAAATTCGCTTTATGTTCCTACTCTATAATAACAGTATAATATATTACAGAGTTAATTGTGTACAGCGTTCAACTGAATCAACTGAATATCGACCAACGTTTCAATCCCGTTATAACGAAGTTGTAGGATTGGAAAAATAACATACCTATATATGTATAAAAGACATTTTCCACAAACAAAAGGCAACGTACAATCGCATCGCCATATTATACATTATACTTATATATATAGAGGCAAAACATCTTAAAGATTAATGAACGATAGTATTATATTATTAGTGCGTATTGTGTGATAAAATATAACGTTGTCTTTGTTTGATATTTCTCGTTCGATTAGGATTATTATTTCTTTTTTTAACGCTTAAAAATGTTTACTGGTGAGTTTTCTCCTCGGACATTTGTCCTTCGCGTCGGTACTTACAATAACTGCACTTGCCTGTTTTATACTTAAATAGCGTCGGGTGAAAAGTAATTTATTTTTATTATTATTTTTTACTCGCTTTTTGTTTACCATCATCGTCGTTACGATTTAGTCCACAACACGGATGACGTTGACTTACGTATATATATATTATACACAAGCGTGCAACACATTTCGAATATAATATGTCTGCAAACGTCTCGTCTTTTCAGTTTGTATTTCCCGCGAAAATATGTCCGGTGGTTCGGAACGAATAACAAAGGCTAGGTACAGTGATATGTTAATAAATTTTCCCCCAGACGTGGGCAAATTGTATACAATGCCATTATTTATTATAATCTTATATAACAATGTAGTCATTTCAAAAAAACAACCGGGGAAGTCACCGGGGAAGTAATGAATGTGTTAAATTTTAATTTAATGATAAACCGATGTATACGATGAAAAACTATTCTGTGTGGTGGTGACTTAAGTAGACAATTTGTTTTGGACGATACTGATTATTTTAATGTACTTAATTTTATTTTTGTATTTTTTGATAATTTTAACATTTAATGTCATTTTTAGTGAATTTTTTTTAAGGTTTTTATGGTATTTCTCAGTTTTTAAATCATTTTTCATGTTTTTACGTTTTTTGAACGTGAATTGTTGCGATTAACAAGAGACTTTTGAATTTTAACCAAATACCGACGGTACGAATAATAAAGTATACAGCACAATTAGTTATTGTCGATAACAATTTTATTATAATTAGACCGTTCGGAATATCGTCGTTGTTAAATGCGAGCTTATATATATATAACATAAATATATTATTTTTATTACACGATGCACAGATGATCGATAAGTATTGTACTTAATTAGTACTTAATTTTTTACTCATAAGCATGCAACAATTTTATTTTAAATTGGTCAAAATATAATAATTTTTTGAAATTAAGTACTCGTTCTAATTACGTTTAGTGCATGTGTATTATATTTAAACAATAAATTTTTCTAAATCTTTAATACATATTATTTTTTGCTATATTAAATCAATAATAATTACCTTTATTATCTTGTATTGAATGTATGGATGGCATAAATTTTATTCTGTTGCAAATTATATCAACGGTGCATAATTTAGAAATAATATATTCGTCGAAAGTACGCGTGAAAATATTGGCTAAAATAATTTGATGTTTATTGAACGAAAATTACACACAGGTACCGCGCGATTTATCTCTACCGCCCCGCCGGCCTTACGTCTCTACATTATTATACTATATATAATGGCACATAACAATACAGATGGGTGTGGGTAATAATAATATTATACAGTTGCCGTATTGTAATATCACATCACATCACACAGTACGATATATCATTATTCATTATACATAATATTAAGAGCGGCGCGGTGGCATTGGTGCATATAATATAAATAAAATATAATATAATAAATAATAATAATATTATATTATACATAATAATAATAATAATAATAATGTATACGTCGGGCTTGAGCAACGCCGGCAGAAATCGATTTGCGAGCGTCGTGTAGTGTGCGGTAGGGGCGCGGGGGGGGAGGTGGAGGGGGGAGAATAAAAAGAAATGGCCCGGGGTAGAGAGTGGAACAAAAAAAAAAAAAAAAAAAAAATTGCCGACGACGAAATAATATAAAACCGTACAGTTCGGGTTTTCGCATACGCACATAGGCCTGCCGCCGTCGCCGCCGCCGCCGCCGCCGCCGCCAGTAGGACGTTTATCGAACCAGAACCCGTTCCCTCTCCGTGGCCCCGACCCGGCGTCGTCCGGGGCCGTTTTCAATGCCACTCCCGCCGTCCCCCAAAAAGGAACGAACGTGCACGCACCGACCGACCGACCGACCGACCGACGCACGCCGCCGACTCGCCGGCACGCACCGCGGCGCCGCACACGTTTTCGCACACAATCGGCAGCCGGTTCCATTATTATTATACACTATTACTATTACTATTATAATTCGTATATCACTATATTATAATACCTACGGTACGCTGCCGCATAGGCGCGCGGCGCACGCCACCGAAGGCCAAACGATCCGTTTTTGCAAATACCCCCCCACCCCACCCACCCACCCGTCGCTCAGGCGATACGCGCGACCGCCACACACCGTCGCCGCAACTGTACGCCGCGCACGGGTATAATGCGTATAATATGCCTACACGATTTCCTGCGTGCGTGATATAAGAACGACCGAGCACGTAAAACATCTCGCCGCCAGGCCCGGATTTTGACTTTCGGGTCGGTAGGGAGGAGGGGCGACGATACGTTATATTTGAAGGCCCACGTTAAGGATTATCGCGGTCGAAGTCTATAACGTGCAGTAATGTACGCTGTCTGTGTACAAAATGATGTGTCTGAAATAATTTAAAAAAAAAAAAACAAATATCAACCCTACCACCGTTACCAGATGGTATAACAATAATTATTCGTACAAAAAAAAAAAAAAAATAATAATAATAATAATAATAATAAATGAACAATATTGAAATATAATAATGATCAACACGGTAACATAAACAATACCAGTAGGCACGTACAAATGTACACAATGGTACACTCCGGAGGTCGAGCAACACATGTATAATTTAGAATATAACGAGAAATTATATTCTCGACAATGCCAAGAAAACTAAGCCCTAAAAGTAACATAATATTTAAATACATCGATTTATTATTTAACATTTTTAATTTATTTTTAGTAATACTGGAAACTTAAAACCATCCGTCAAATCCATATCTAATTTAATGATGTAATAATATATTAATAACAAATATATAAATTATAACATTTGAGCCTTGGGCATAATATCAAATAATGTTAGGTATATATTTGTAGTTTTGAACATAGATGAAGAGAGGCTATGGATGTCATTACCAGTCCTTTTGTCTTTTTAATAAGTCTGTCAATATTTTCATCAGCTTTAAACTATTTTATCAAGTGGTCGATGATATATCTCATAGTACATTTCACATTATTTGTATACTGTAGTAATTTCTAGCATAGTTGGAGGATGGGTCGAGTATCATATTCTATCTTCTATTTTAGTTTTCATTTTTCATCCCTCCTCTTATTTTATTTATTTATATCTATTTTAAGAACTTCACATGATCATATAAACAATTTTAATTTTAATTTATAATAATAATTGTTTTATATAGTTTTCATAGAAACAGTATCAAGTAGCTTTACTTATCTATTATAGTGATTCAAAATTTATGTTACAGCCATTTTATCACATAAATATTCAAAATACAGAAAAATGTATAATACGAACATTTTTTGATTTAGAAACATCTAAAATGATTTGTACATTTTACAACATTTTAAAATTTTTTTATTGTTTACAATATATTAAGGGGATATTTAGGGGGTCAGCTTTAGAAACTCAAATATGAACTTGTACTTTTTTTGCAAACATGTAGATATTTTTTTTTAATACATTTTAATGCTTAAACAACATTAATTAATTCAAAAGTCTATGTTTGAAAGATATATAAAGTTTTTATACATTTTTAAAGTCCTAACCGCCCTAAACCCCCCTAAAATATTGTAAGCAATTATAAAAACGTATAAATCATTTTAAATGTTTCCAAAGCAAAAAAATTTCGTATCGCACATTTTTCTCAATTTTGAGTCAATAAATTGACTGTAACATACATTTTAAATCACTCTGTATATTATAGTAGTTATAGTTATATACAAAACATACCTTTGCCTACAATTTAGTAGAAATCTATAGTATTTTAAAAGTTCTAGAAATCGTGTTTACAATATTTTAATATCACTCCATTTAGGCGCGGCCAAGTGTTAGCCTCTGGGCCACTATAGAGTACTTAATCCGGGCTCCTATATGTATACCAAATATTGTATACGAATTATTTGCCGCTCCTAGTTTCGCTTTCGACGTGCACATAGTGGAAATCGCGAGTAACGTGCATTGACTTGATGTGTGGCAATCGCTAAAAAATTATTGACCCAACAATAATTGTCCGAGGGCAGTGTGATGTCGCGTACGCGACGGATACTAATTTAACGACTGAATTATCGGGGCCCGACGACGTATTATTATTGTATTATTATTGTCATAGATCGTGTAGGCGAGTTTTGACTGTATGCACTACAGAGTGTATAGATAATAAATAAGAAATATAGAAAATAAGTATTACAATTAAATATTGTGGGTGACGCTTTTATGGTTTTATGACCAGCGTACTTTTACATTCGCATAGTATTTTAATAATTGATAATTACCGCGATATCGTTTCGTGTTTGAAATCTTAAACGAAGCGAAAAATATATTACAAATTTACAACATTGGATTTTTTTGGCGGTTGACACTTGTTGGCTATTAAAAGCAACTCCAAAAGTCTCGTATTTATTATATTCATCAATCCAATCGTGAATACAACTTATACTATATTACAGAAACCTCAACATGTGCGTTTTTACAAAATGGAAGCCAGGATCATTTTCAAAATTATTTTATCATATTGATGTAATGATGTATTATTGCAACAAAATATATACTTAACTTACTATCCTAGGCCTCAGCTGCATACTCTCAGATTTCTTTTTAACATTTTTATTATTTAGTTATCCATAATAATAATATGATACATTATAATTTTCGATTAAAATCATATAGGTAAAATTATAATAGTTGAAAAACCTTAAAATACTTTTAAATTTTGCTACAATTTACTTTTTTATACAGATTTTTATTGCACGACATATATTGCATGTAAGTAATAACTATTATTAGGTAAGTAGTCGAATGAGGATAAGTAGAGGTGCTAGGAAGTTTTTAAAACCTCAGACTCAAAATTAGCACCGTCTAAAATTTAAACCATAATTCTTAATTTTTCATTCTTAATAAGTAATGTATATTTTGATCGTTAAAATTCATTATTTTAGTATATTAAATGTTTTGAATTATTTTATTTTAGATAAATTGTATAATACTAATTCTAGTATTTAGACCATATATCAGAGCAGTATTTAAACCATTCGGTTTGAATGATTTTTAATAATAAAAATAATTACCACAGTTAATATCATCAATGACATTATGCTTAGAGTATACCAGCATACAAAAATATGCTTTTTCTAATTTATATAAATTGCTTTAAACCATTTTTATGATTGCAGTTAGTTTTAGGAATACGTGAGCGATGTTTTTTAAGCAAGCGGCGAATCAAAAATTGAGTCGTTGTCTTCTCCACTTACGTTCCATCATAGGGGTATTATTTTATATCGGATGCAAACATCCCCATGGCAGTGATCTGTTGTTCAGGCCTTTTTTTCTAATCGAATTTCCGGGAACGAGTTGCGAGGAAGGTCTCTTTTTTACAAATATTAAGTCGTTACATTCTTTTATTTTAAATTAATACACGAAAAATATAAGTAGCTTGGACTGTAACCGATCACATGAGTATATCATAGGTATACACAATAATATAGTATCTCGAATTGCACATCGTTAATCTGAAAAAAAAATCTCAATTCCCTTCTCCCCTCCTCTCGACTTATAACCAGTCACCCAAACGCTCGTGCATCGTGCTGCAATAATAGACATGCAGCGGCAAGTATTAGACATTTACGTATAATTTAATACGTGTATTCTAAAAATATACAGGTATAGACGAGATAGGCGACTTTCGCCGGATTTTATAACGGGAAAAAGCGAATAATTTCAAGTTCACTGCACCCCACGCGCGATGCAACCAGTCATCCCATAGTACTATACACTATGCATACGTATGAACGTATACATTATAATTATAATATTATACATATCGGTCGGATTTAGTTTGGGAAAAGAACCTTTTGACGTGCTGTTTTCGAACGACACGGCGTCTCGTAGTCCCGCACGCGCGCGCGAGGTAAATTAAAACCACAATAATAACGGCAAAACAATAGTAATTACCGAAGACCGTAAAATAATAATATAGCTTTAATGGGAATCGATTAAAACGCTATTATTTTATACGCCCGTGGAAATGCAAATATATTATTGACGGCACGGGTTGTTCGCACCACTGCGCTCTTTACATTAAACGTCTGGTTTTGTTTTCTAATAACGCCTGTTTAGTTTTCATCGCATAGACCATAATTTATTGTAATTATGTATGGGGGTACTCTGCTGCAATTGATATCTCAAAGACGGATGCGCGTCGACAATATCGCTGTGGCGTAACTCAATGTCATAATATAATTAGTGACATATTTAAAAAACCATAACTGAAATATATTTTTTTGCAAAAACAAGAGAAAATATCACTGTTTAAAATATTGTATTATTGTGGCCTAGCTGGTCTTTATAAGCCCCGATTTCTATAAAAGTGTATACTTAGCACAAACATATTATTTGTTGTAATGATTGATAAATACACAATAAATAAATTACATTTGGAATCTCCAGTGGCGTATACATGAATTTTGTATGAAGGGGGGATCAGTTGCAAACAAATTATCTAGGAAAGAATATTTTTAAACCAATGTACCTACATATTAAAATAATAAAAAGGCCTATGTGGAGGGGATCTGATCCCTCACATCTCCTCTCTTATATACGCTTATGGGAATCTCATGTACCAGTGGTGGGTAGATTTTATTTTTTACATTATATAATAATCATAATTTATTAATTCCATTGGTAAAATTAAACAAATTTCTGGATCGTTTGCAATTTGCTAATAGACCAATTTTAGGCCAGTTATTTTAATGAATATTTAAATGAACTAAAACAATAAGGACCTTGTATAAGTTATAGTACGAGACTCATAATAAAAAAAAAAAAAATCTTCTAAAAATATTTCTTTGTTAGTCAATGGGTTTTCCAGCCTCTTTTATATTATGAGTTATGACATCACATAATATGCCGTCCATGAAACTTTTTGTGCACGCTCATAAATTTTCTGATGGAATTTCCGATAGGGAAATCTTACAATCAAAATAGTTATTAACACATTACTGTATACGACTCTATATTGATCACGAATTTCGTCTTGATCATAATACTTGTCTTAGGCGTATTGTTCTTAATGAAATCAAACTATTTTATTATATTTATCTATCCAGCACAAAATGGAATTTTAAATTGAAATCATGTATTTATTTAATTCAATGTTTCAGAAAAATAACTTAATATGAATGCAAATATGCAATGTATGTATACATTTTTAAATTAAATGAGGTACCTATAAAAACAGCTTATAAATCAAGCTATAATATACATACTATACTTATTTACAGAACATATTATAAAAAATGTGTTTAAATTATATTGTTAATTAGTTCTTAAATAGATCACTAATAAAATTATTTAATACATAGAAGAAGCAGTAATAAAAAATTATTAAGCATTGAACACTGAGGTAAAATGTTATTAGAGTTGATTTAATTATTATCTATTAGTACTATAAACGATAGTAGGTACATTAAATTTTTAGTAGATTATATACAACACAGACAATCGCTATGTGACAATATTAGTAAGATAAGCAAAATCGTATTTAATTTTAATGTTTTTAACATTTCCGAAATATTGAATGACACGAATCCTGTTAAAATTACAGAAGTGCAGTTGTTATTGTATTTTTATGGGGTCTGCTATTTATTTGTATTCAAAATATCTTCGCAATCGTTGTTGCTGTCTATTACTACAACAAATGTAGGCTTCGAATCCCTATTCCGTTTCCATTAGTCAACGGAATAACTTGATGCCCGTGTATTTTATCGCCTGTAGTGTATTGTACAAGTATATCATACATCATACGGATAATTATGTGCTTTAAATTATTAAGTTTGCCGGGGATTGGGTTCTGACCTCGAGCGTCGGAACCGTTATAAAGTTTCTTTGACGGGTAAAAGCCAAATTGGATTTTGGGTAAGTCCTTGCGGTGATGGTAGTGGTGGTGCAGTAGTGGTGGTGCTGGTGGCGGTGGTGGTAGTGGTGCTGGTGGTGGTGGTGGTGGTGGTGGTAGTGGTAATAGCGATGGCGGTGGTAGTGACGAGGGCCAGGGTTAGATTGGGATAGTGGTGTACAGTGGTGGAATGACAAAGGCGGGTGTTTGGCAAGTGGATGGGTGGCGAACCAACAGAGGAGGGGTTTTGATCTCCGGGCCGAGGATTTTCGAACTACCCTCTCCATCCTCGAGTTCCCGCCTTTTCCCGACCACCGCACGTTCCTTTTATGTATTCCCTTCACCACCTAGTCTGTCTGGGAATAGCTCTTTGTACGACCTCGTTTGACCCGGCCGAATTTCAGACACCCGCACCTTGCCACTGTGCGACCCAGACACGGTTGCGCAGCGGACGGTGAAGTATTTTTTTCTCAATCCCTCTCCGCCATCTATTCCTCTCAACAACCACCAACCACCCCTTCCCGCTGAACAACAACCGATCCCAGCCATCCCATCCCACACAACCCATCCACTCAACATCAATCCGGCGCCCGCCACAAGGTTTTGAACCCCTTTTGGCCATAATAGCAGGGACCGGTGGTGGAGGAGGAGAGAATACTCCATACACTCGATCCCATTAGAACTTTTTGGTTCGCTTGTTTTCCGACCGTACTCCCTCCATTCTTCCGCTTTTAGACTTTTCCTTCTCCTACTTTTTACTCTCTTCCTTTCTTTATTATTCTTTGTCCACCCTTCTTCCTCTCTTTCTTTTTCTTTGTTTTTTTTAACTACTCGATTTTTTCATCTAACTATACTCCATATCAGATTGACTCGTTGTTATCCCTTGTTCGTATGTTTTTAAAAAGCAAACAAACCATTCAAACGTGTAGGATAAGAAAATATATCTTCTATACAATGTTCTTAGTTATGTCACTGCAGGACTTGTTTCCGTTGATTGCATGTTGTTCGATAGCTAAAATAGATTTATTTCGCAAAAAAAGAAAAAAATCCATTTCATAATTTATTGGTCTTCTTTTTATTATTAGGTATATATTAAATTTTTTTTATGCATAATAATAGCATTACAAAATTCCAAATCGGAGCAAGTTAACGATTTATTTTAACTCAGATAAATTAAATTAATATGTATTAATAAGAAAAAGTTATAAGTTAGTTTAATTTTGGTTAACTTGGTTTAGTTATAAATAAATACTCAATTTTTTTTATCTTTTTTATTAAGTTATAAAAAATGTTTTTGTGTTTATAACACTAGCCTACCTGTTTTACCAACTCAAAAAAATATAGTGTTTATCAGTGTTTCTATATGGTACTTCATTGAAATTTTTTGTCACTAAGATAAAATCAAAATATTTTTTGATATGAAAACAAAATTGTAATAAAATAAAATAGAATTGAATACAAAAATATTTAATTAACTTCTTAAAATAAAAATTTAATTCGTTCATTTCCAGTTAAACTAAAAAATAATTAAGTTAGTATGCAGTTAAATTAACGGAAACCCAAAAGTAACTAGTCGAGTTAAAAGTTTAAATAAAATCAACTCGTTAATTCATTAATCCGTCTTGCAGCATTGCAATATTCCTATACCACCTGTTTCTTGTTTGTAAGTTTTGCTGTTTTAATTAAAATACATTTATATTTTTCATACTTGATTATAAGCTTTTAAATACATGTACTACAATAGTGACACAAATAGTGATTTCTCTCGTATACTTTCTGTACCTAAATTCTATAACCTCTTCTCCAATCTTGTCTCTATATAATTATTCATAGATATTACTTATAACCTTTATGATTGTATCCTTTTAGAAGCTGGATTTGATTTTATTACTTTTTTTTAAGAAGTTATTTAATTATTCTATTACCATATATAAATTGTTGAGAATAATAAGTGACTGTTATAGCACTTTGACGGTTATATAAAATAATATATAATAAACGAGATAAATTAAAACATGATATTATGTTGAAAATAATTCAATTTTGGTCACTATTTTTTTTTAAATAATACATTATTATGTTATAAAATAAACATACTTTAACATACATTTTAAATTTGAATAATAACTTAATTTGTCAATTGAAATACAGTCTTCTTAAATAATGAACGTGTTTCTGTACACAATTGTTAACTTGAGCGTCTATATAAATTAATAGGTACTATCAATTGCCTCAACTATGAACAAGACAAGTCAAGAAGCATTACTAATAATCATGGCTTAAGACAATTTTAAAAAATTATATTTGTATACATAATTTTGATTGACCACTTAAGCTATTTTCTTTTATCCATATCCTAAATCCTAGTTATGTACCCTATCCACAAAATGCTTTTGATTATTAAAATTGTATATATTATTATATGCATATTATGTGCAATCTAATTTCTATGTTCTACGCACTCTTACATAATATATTTCTATACTCAGTCCACCGAGAGAACACGCCGATTTTGTGCATCTCTACGCGACATCCTGCCAACGAGACCTGTTTGACTATGGCTGTAGAGTGTCACGTGAGGATGCACAGAAGAACCGATTTTCGTTAGGCCGGAGCATATTTTATTGCTAGGCAGAATATATATTATGTAATCTATATATTACTGTAATGTTTTATATGTATAATAATTAACCATTTTCTTTGATTCCAATTACACGGATACGTAGATATACCTAGTTTCAGTATGCAAGTCAAAAAATATTATAAAATACCTATTTAATACATTTTATAAAATTTTAGTAAGGAAATTTAATTTACACAATAAAACCTTGTTTAATTAAATACATATTATATAATACTAATTGTCCCGCCCAGCTTTACCCGTGCCAATTTAACAATTATCATTATACACTAGATCGAGTATTAAGATGGTTTTTTATATGTAAAAATAGTTTAACGAAAGAATACGTATTGCCTTTGAATAAATAATTTTATACCTATATATAATACCTAGCTGTTACTCAATTTTACACATATACCGAATTACTTTATAAGCCTAAATGATAAAAGATAATAATACAATACAAAGAATTATATCCAATATTATATTTATTATCTGTAAAATTGTAACCAATGACAATACCATTTAAAAAACAAAATTATTATTATTATTATTATCTAAAAACTTATTTAGGGAAGGTGGTAGAGGAGATATCAAAGCTAAAATTAGAACGAAAACTTTCAGAAGGTTTTCAGTAATAACTGTGCAAAAATTCAAAAAAATCGGTTCAGTAGTTTTTCCGGTTAGCGGTGATAAACTAAATAGTATAAATAAGGATTTAAACTTATAACTTATAGGATTCTAATGTATAACTAATAAGATAAAAATATTTTATTACACTACCAATAAGTTTTTAAGTCATCATTGATTTGATTTTTAAGTCTCAAGGATAGGGGACTTTTTTTTTTATTTGTTTTTTGTACATACAATTATAGCTCAACAATTATTGTGAATAACAAATAACAATTATACAGTAAGGTTTAAATAATACAATATATTTTTAATAAAATTAAATGCTAATAACAGCCTCCAATATAAAGGCTTTGATTAGATTTATGACTATTTCTGATTTAGAGTTAAAAATAAAAAAAATATTTGGGGTGATATTAAGGGCTTTAAGGAAGTTAAACAGAATTATGCGTTTCATGTGCAGAGAAGGACAGTCTAAAATAATGCGAGATATATCACCAAGACTTTCCGTTAAGTGTAAAGTGCAGAATGGGGAATTTAAGTTCAGTTTATAAGCATAAACAGGTAAAAGTGTGTGATTTGAACGTGATAGAGGGCATTATTTCTGTGTAACTGTTAATATTGTTATCAATAAATAATAAAATAATCATTTCGATTTTACATTTCTTTAGATACTCTCTAATCTATTCACCTGTCCATTAAAATTTTGTTTCAAAAATGTTTAGTAAAATTAGTTACTTAACATATAGTTTTCAATCTTAGGTAGTGTTCACTATATAGGTTATTCGTATAAAAAGGTTTTTCATAGATAATCGTTTCAACTCAAATAAAATAATTAGGACACATTTCTGCTATGTTTTATTAATAAAATGCCGTAAAAATTGAAATTTCGGGTGGTCAGACATCAGTTTATTAATAGAGTGGTATTCATTATAAATATGTGTTTTAATTTTATTCGTACAATAATGATATTAATAACAATAATAATAATAATAAAAATAGTAATCAGCTTGTACTACAATATATTTATGACTGAATATTAATTAATAATAAAGCACACGTTAATCCAAAAATATTTATCTGTAAGGCTATACAAATCATCAAATCATTTGGATGTCATGTAAGAAACATTTTATGTTTAATATTATTTCTCTAGTACCTCAATATATATTAAATAACAAAAAAATAATAAATAAAATATAAAATACATTGTTTGAACACGAGTAATTGCAAATTGTCTCATATATATATTAAATTGTGATATTCTCGAATCGTCACTTTCATGAAATATTATCAAAATGCATTTCACTGGATGGTAGTGAGGAAATGGATACAAAATTATAAACTCTGGTTGGTCACTAAAACGGTGCATTTTATTTTTGTAATATTTTTGAGGTCAGTGCAGACGAATGCAGTAAACCATATTTAAGAAAGAAAGAGAGAAAAAACATTCCCTGTTGAATATTTTTGCCAAAAAATTGGCCGTTTATCTTTTCAGGCCGTTATATGTTTTTTGCGAGTTCTAGAAATAACCAGGCCGTTCACATCGCGAGTCTACCCGCACGACCGATTTTCACGGACGTTGCCAAAAAATTTCCCATATAATTGTTAAGACTGCTCAGCACGCACAGGCCTAACTAAAACAAACGCGCAATACATGTGTATTCGCCTATAAATATATTCAGTGTAGTTTATCTTTTAGCCAAGGCTTCCGTTTAAATTACGTTTTGGGATATAGTGGCCAAGACATGAGAATCTAAATGCTCTGAAACAACGAAACCACAAACTGGTTATATGGTGTTAATCTTTATTTATTTAATGTATAACAACGTTATATTCATGAATATTTATCATAAAGATCGTTGTATCTATTTCATGATACTAATATTTTAAATAAATTTAACTTGAAAACATTTTCCTAGAGTTTTTGTCGGGTAAACATATATATGAAATAACTACATTTTATTATTTACCGAGGATTAATATTTTATAGAAACATGTTGTTTAAAACCACCATTGTAAATTGATAAACTATAATGATTCTTCTCTACATAATTCAAATTTAAAACTATACTAATTATAGGCTCAAACTAGATATTTAAGTGTTTTGACTTACCAGAAATGGTAAGGATCCTCGTTGATAACATTCCTGGTAAGTTTATAATTAAGCTATAAATTAAGGGCAGTATCCGTCTGGATTTATAAAAAAAAACTTGTTTGGATCAATTAATTTATTTCTTGTTCAGAATTTTAGATCAAATAATAAGGTTAATATTACGCGACATTTCCCTATTGTGATCGAATTTTATTATAATGTTTCAAATCATCAACAGGTCTCATCATATTATTGCTTGGATAATGGGATTTCAGAGGGCGAGATAGCCATGTAAAAACCCAATTAATTCTAGTAAGCAGAGGTCTCGGCTTCAGATTTTCTAGTTATATTCTTATAAGTATAGAATACCTATAGTACCCTATATAGTATAATATATGTGATTATATGATCCTGAATCGTATTTTATATTATGTAATAAGTTTATAATAATTAATATGAGATATAATATTAGTTTTATAACGTATGTAAGTTTATTGGAAATATAGGTACCGGTATACTCGGCATACTTTGGTTTAACTGAAATGCACACACATTAAGCACGCGGTTCACCGTATGACGATTATACACCGTGTAATTAAGGGGTGGTAGTTTGACGGGGTGAAAGAATATAGCAGGAAGTTTTACTTTTTACATAACTGTGCATAAGTACCACCTAAATACCTAATATAATGTACTTTGATAGAGCAGATATATATCTTACATGATGTACCTATAAAAGTTTACACATTAAGCTAAATCGATAATATAAGTTCCAAGAAACCTATCTAACTATACATACACATATATGATTTTTTTTCCTACTGTCGTACAGGTACGTTTCAATGGTTTATATTAAAAAAAAAAAAAATATGTTATGATTATTGATAATAGATTATAATACATTTACTTACACTTAATTTTTATTCGGTAAAAAAAGTTATCGTCTAAAAAGTTCTATTGAAAGTTGTATCTTATTACTAGTGAATATAATTATATCATTATTACATTTCAAACATATTCACTTCAGTGAACGCTGTTGCATAATCTACCAATGTGACAGTGATTAATAACACTGCGTATTTTTTTAGAGTATGGTGAAATATCTATACGCATTTTTTTTTTTTTTTTGTAAAATACACTGACGAAAATATAAGTCCTATCAAATATCTTTGATTAAAATTCAACTCATAATAAAATTACTTTTTTCGAAAAATTTATAATTATTTATTACTGTACTTACAGATATTATTATTTATATTTATTTTATTTGCATAGAATTCTAATATCAAATTACACATTGGTTCATAAATTATATTATTTTATATCAGGTAAACGATACACCTGTTTCGTGCTTAATAATATAAGAAGGTGAAATAAAAATACACTAATTTATGACGTTTGTATGATCATTTATTTTTTTTATTAATACAACAATGAACCTATTTCAGGAATTCAAAAATAAAATAAAGAGATTTAAAAATATGATAAAAAAATAAAAACCTAAATTTTTATGATTTATGTATAATATACCTCCTATATTATATTATATAACTTATCATTTACGATTTTTTTCTAAAAGTCATCGCACAAGCATCGTGCAAACACACATATTATAATAATTATTAGATGTACACTTCGTAACAAAAAATTTTGTTCGTAAACAAAAAATCAAATAAACATTTTATTTGTCTGCGGATAGGCGTGATCCGCGCGACAACGAAATCGCGTTGGATGTTTTTTTTTTCTTTTTACGACTTTAGTGCGTATCTATTATGTATAAATCATGGTGAATATATTATATAGACGAACTTAAGTTGAGGATGACTGATGCAATCGGCCGTATAATAAGCCCCAAACGAAATAGTATGCAAGTATAGATGTGTTTTCATAACGGCGAACGAATATGGCTGATTGCAATAGAAATGTGTCGGAGTGAAACGAAAAATCGTACGTTGAATTTAAAACGTTTTGACCGGGAGCGAGCGACGGAGAGCGATAGAGAGAGAGAGAGAGAGAGAGAGAACGATGCAGCGAGAAAGAGAATGAGAGAGGTCTAACCGATGACGTTGAGTTTATAATCCGGACGACTGTTTTTGGCGGTGTCGATGATGAGTAGTGGGAGGGGGAGGGGGGGGGGAGTGAGATAAAACTTAATACTCGGACAACGGCCATCTATCGGTTTAACTTCATAAAACATATTATAATAATACAATACCGTCGCATTTAATATTTTTATTACATTGCACTCGAACAGTGATGACTGTAATAATTATGATAACAACGACAATATCGTCGGCGGCGGCATTTGTGCCACGATGTAACGTCACGCAGATATAAGGTATCAAACTCGGCCGTATAATATCGTGGTCGTGGTTCGTTTTGGGTGACTCGCCACGCGTGCGTACCGCTCGCACGAACGTGGGGGCCGCGGCCGTTAGACAATGGACAATGTATAATATTATTATATTATTATTATGTTTGCGCGTTGGTTTTGCGGCCGGGCAGAGGCCTTGAGAAACGACCAGGAAACGCGAACGTTGGGCGCGCATAACGAGAATAATGGACAGACGTTCACGAACCGGCGACGGCGGCCGTCACGTTGCCGGGACTCGATATTTCGTGGTTATCGCCCCCACCGCCGCCGCACACGGTTTTAACCATTACACAAAACCGTCTTGTAACATTATAATATGTTTAAACGCTGAGCACACACACACACACACACACACACACACATATATATATATTATATACACGCGTGAGTGAGGTTGTGCGTGTGTGCATGTGTGTTAGCGACCGCGCTGTATAATCTATAATACGAATAATGATATAATGTAACATTAGTGTATTACTATGTTTTGCGGACGCGCCCGCGGTAAAATGTAATACAATAATTGTTGCGCTGGGCGGGCGGCGGCGGCGCTCGTGATCGCCGCGGCTAAACGCGCGTGTTGTATGTGTACGTACAACCAGTGTACGACTTCAACGCCGCATTGTACCTAGGTCGTGGTGTCGACGTCATCGTCGCCGTTTCGCGAGTGCGTGTGCGAACGATCTCACGTGTGCGTGGTACACGGCGGTACGTCGGCGGCGGCGGCGGCGGCCGACAAACCGCTAAACCAGTTGCACGACATGCGTCGCCCGTCCGCTGTGCGTTAATTGAAGACGCACGTCGGTTTTTCCTCCGTTTCGTTACGTCTTTTTATGCTTCTTTTATAATTATCGAAACACAGTATTGCTCTATTTGACGCGATCTGAGATTGTGTTCGCGGTACACAGGCGTACTCTTATTAGCCCGAATAATATAATAAGATTACGCCAATACATTTTGTGTCGGACGTTCGTTTTAGAACTTTGAAACACGCAGTCGGGGTGGGGGGGGGGCGATGAACGACTTGACTTTCGGCACACGATTTCGACAAAACACCTATACCACTCGAACCGTGGTCGTTATTGACATCCCCGAGAAAATAAAAAACATACGGATCATGTATTTATACACTATATTTAAGGAGCGTGAACCGATTGCGCTTGTTATTCAAATTTTCCTACTTTCAGATATGAAAATATTGTTGTTCGATCCAATCCCGCCGACATTAACATAAACAATCTACGCATTAAAATGCTTGAAAATTAAAAACTTATTTATTGATCAAATGATTACTGGTTATAATATATTTTATATCAGTATCGGGAATTGTATAAAACATTATTATTATTATTATTATTACGCACATTTGGCCATGCAAGTATGCATTTGAGTGACAGACGAAAACGAGTTTTCATTATCATCGGATATATTTTATAAGCCCAATTGTTTCGTTGCACACAATATATTGTATAAAGTATAACACATCGATGATACTCGATACCTCGATCTTGTTAATTGTTTAGTATTAGTCTAAGTTGTTTGACGTTACAATATGGATCGTTTTAAACAAGCTTTTAGTGAAAAAGGTAAACCGTTGTTAGTTATCGATGATTTTAAGTTTCGAAAATGTACTATATCAATAAATGGAATTAAGTGGAGGTGTACAGTTAAATTGTGTACTTCGAATTTTTTATGTGATGTGAGTAAAACGTTGTTTTTAAAATCTAACTTTAATCATAACCACGAAGCATGTGTTAATATTAATAGACAAGTTGTTGCCAATTCGTTAAATAGAAAAGCAACAGAACAAGTTACAACACGACTACTAAAATTAATTAGGAATGAAGTGCCATCAAGTGCGTTAGATTTGTTATTAAGTGATGTGCATTCTTTACGACGAAGTGTTTATCGTGCTCGTAGAAAAACATTACCACCATTACCAAAAATTGTAACCGAAGTGCATACAGCATTAAATAATTTGGATACGAATACATACAAGGATGAGAATTTATTGCTTATACGACAATACGTTTAATATAATATGTTTTTCTACAAAAACAAATTAGAATTTTTATGCAGTCGTGACAAAATATTTGTCGACGGAACTTTTGAATTTTGTTCTCAATATTTTTATCAACTTTTTACTATACATGGTTTGAAAATGGGCACTATATTCCACTAATATTTTCTTTACTACCAAACAAGTCATCAAGTACATACGAATATTTATTTCGTGTTTTGATTAGTAAATATGCAACGTTCAATTTTGATTTTAATCCAAAAACAGTCGTTGCCGATTTCGAACAAGCTATACATTTTGCAGCTAAACAAACCTGGCCTTCAATACTTCTAGTTGGATGTAGATTTCATTTATCACAAGTTTGGTGGAGGAATATTCAGAGTTGTGGACTATAAACAAAGTATAAAAATCCTAATTCTAAAGTAGGAAAATGGCTGCATTTAATTTTTAGTTTGTCACTTTTTCTCACGAAGAAGTGGATGACGTGTTTGTAGAAGAAATAATGACAATTTAACCAATGAATTCTAATCTAACCAAATTCACTAACTATATTGTTTAAAACCATATTTCATCTAATTCTACATTCCCTTCGATACTGTGGACGTCTAATTCAATAAGTTCTGAACGTACAACTAATGCGTGCGAAGCTTTTCACGCTTCATTTTCTTCCAACTTTTATTCTCCCCATACAAATTTGTCTTTTTTAAAAGCAATAATCGAAACACAAACTAGCACGTATATTGAAATAAATAGTACAGAACAAGATAAATATATTTCAAATAGAACATATTTAACAATAAAATTAACAATTAATTCTATTATTGAGAAATACAAATCTGGAGAAATTATCAGAAAATAATTTTTAAAATCAGTGTGTTATTATTACTGTGAAAATGAATGTAAAAAAAAAATATTTATTTATTTATTTATATTATGTATTATGTATATTGATATTTGAAAAAAAATCAATTAATGTATTCATCTATTATATAATTATATATTTATAACTAACTAATAAGTTTTCCTTAGGTATTGTAAAATGTTTTGATCTATTGACCCTGAAATTTTTAGAGTGCAATTGGTATATGAAAAGGTCATTTTAAGCGCAAGTGGTAAACTGCCGATTTAAATATATCTAAACGTGTAACGTTTACGCGTTATCATTTAAATAATAATAGTAATGTTAATTATTTATCTCAACTGTACATAAATATGTAATTGTATTATTGTAACGATTGAGCTATCAGCCCGTACTTTTAACAATAAATAAATATATAATATTTTATAAGGTGATCGAGATTCGCTGCATTTTAATTGTATACCAGCAGTAAGCACACATACTGTCCAACGGTTACAGTGTCGAGTTAATGCTACAAAACGGCCCAAACGCAATAAACGACTATTTACTCACTTGACACGTCCAATTCTGGTATACACTTACACCTATACACGATTTAATCGCCATATGCATAAAGACTTATAATATATAGTCTCAACACACGGGAATATCATGTATAAAATATAACAATTTAATGTAGTTATTTTTGTCATAACGTCGGACGTGGATGACCATCATCGCTGCCGTCCGCCCTCCAATTCGTTCGGAGGCCCCATTATCGTTATTATTGTTATTATTATTTTTTTTTTTTTTTATACGACCACCGCGACGTGCTTCATCCGTCAGCTCCGGACGGACATGTCCGTGTCCCCTATGTACACACATAATATTAATATTATTGTCGCGCCACTCTTGTTTCCGTCCAAATATCATTATTTCACCCGGTGTTCGTGTTTGTATAATACATCGTTTCGATACATTATTTTTACACGTTCGAGTGTAGTATATTGTGTGTACACACAAAATACATGTTATCTATATATACACTAACGACGACATGGACATTTTAAAATTTCGCACTGTTTATTATTATTTATTATATTTTAACGTCAGCGATAATTATTACAACTACGATTATTTTTGTGTCTTTGTATTTTTATGTTTTACCTATATGTATTTATTTACCAACTGAATAACGGACGCTGTTGATAATTTTTATAATTAGAGTATGGAAACCTGTACACAACGCTTCGTTTGAAAAGTATCAAATTTCCAACTGCACTAAAACATAAAATATCTAAAATGTTACAAGAAAAGTTTGGCCATAACATAAAACAAATTTAATAAAATCCTTCTAATTAGTATTTTTTTTTAATCAAACAAAAATTGGTCCAGAATAAAATTCATGATAATCCACTCAAATAAAATTACACTTATATTAATTTTGACTACACTACAAGTACAACTTAATATATTGTACTAACCTACTGATTAGTATCGAACTCCATATATAATGCGTTGACCTGGGTGGTTATAATAATAACAACAGGTGCGATGTACATCATTAGGATTCTGAAAAATATAATATTGTTACAATTTTTAGAGGTCAGGAGCAGTATTGCATAAACTTTTTTTTTTCTAAATGAATCATGAAATATATTTTGGTATATTATATGAATATGCCATGTTTCTTTATAATATACCTACAACCTACAATCTACATCATATAAGATTAATTCTATTATATCGCGCGCGAGACCATTCGATTCTTCAGTTCAATTGAACTCTAAGAATATTAAATTTGAGTCCCGAATTATTTAGAACTATTACATATATAGGCAAGCTGCGAATAATGATTACATTATTTATAATAAATGTTTTTGATTAACAATTTAGTCATTTCGGCGATATTAATATTAAAAGTATAGTTTTTTTTCTAAGTAATTAAAATTTAATTGATTTTTACTGTTAAAAAAACATTGTTAAGCTGAATATTGTGGCTTCACATACAAATGTATGATGAGTGCCATATATAGAATTCTTATAAATTTATCCTGCAGGGCCAAAATGTAATGTGAAAGCCGAAAGGATCTAGTTGTACCTATAATTTCTATATTACCTATATAATATTTATTACTTTATTTATATATATTTTATTAATTAAATTTTTAAAGATATCAATGATTTGTTATGGTTTTTAAATAAAACTGCAGGTTTGTAGCAATGTGAGAAAAGCTATACAAGCAATAGCGTTAAAACAGTCTTAAATTCTCAATATAATGTATACCTATATTACTGTATTAGTATTTAATTTAGGTACTCGAGTAAACACGATCGTATTATTTATAAAAAGTTATTTTTTCGCATTTGTAATCTGCCTATATACATATAAATAATATATTGTTACTATTTAACTAGTAATTACTTATTACACTCGTATAAATATTTTTTATGATAGATATACCTACTTAATACCTACCTATATTGGTTAGTATAGTTACAACATCATTTTATATAATTTTACTCACCAAATAACCGCGATTGAGAAATGCTATATAGGTATACTACTTATATATATATTTACTTTATAACATGCTTTTAGAGTACTATCTTATTAGAATGTGTAGGTTTATTTCATAATAATTATTGTTAACCAATAAAAAAACACAATTTGCTGATTTTTGTATGTATGTATAAATGTTTTGGTACCTATATAACATAGTAACGTCGTAACATGATTGGTCGAATATATAAATATATAATTACATTGCTTACCTGCATAATAACTATTAAGTACTTATTACAATATATATATATACAATATATATACAATATATTACATATGTACCTACTATGTATAACTATACCAATATGCATTTGTCATTTGCAATATCTACCAACGATCAACATAAAATCGGACTTTATAGTCTATACTTTACTGCAGTCTATTATAATGTATAATATACATTATAATATTATGTAGTATACTATAGATTGGTACTTATAATATAGGCTTTATTGATTCTACTATATTATATATATACATATATGATATACACCACCAACTCAAATATTAACCGACTATAAATATTATTCTTCGTGACTGAATAGTCAATAAAATAATATTCTATTGACAATTATTATTAGGATTAGTTTTTATTATTCTTAGCACTATTCACACTTACCACAAAAACTCTCTAGACGTCTAGACTACAGTTGTACCTTGGTATACATTTTAATATTTTTATTGTTCAAATTAATTTAAAATCTACTTTGTCCTATAATTTTAAATATGAATATAATAGCTCGCACTCTCATATTCAATGACAGGAATACAAGCAGCTATACGTTCAATAAATATACCCAGTAAATACAAAAATAATAAAAATTAATATAGGTATATAAGTAGTGCGGTTGTATATTTTGTACTTTTAATGTTTATCATTTATATTATTTTTTTTTTTTTTTTGATCATGAAATTTTTTTTTTTATTAAATTTCTGATCTGGGGCCATTAGCATTACATTTTTTGTACATGTGTTTACATTCTAATTGTGTCCCATTCATTTAAAGCTGGGGAAAGAATACAAATCAAAGGAAAATACAAAAAAATAATTAAATGAAATAAAATACAATAAAAATAAAAGTATTAGTTAATAAATTATTATTTAAACAAAAACAGTTTCAAAATTGTTTAGTTTGTCCTTATATTAGGTTTAATATTTTTATTGTTTTGAAAAACTCTAATGTTTTTCTTTCGTTGGCAGGATTTGGACCAAGACTTGTTCCAATAAAGTGGCTTATGTCGAGTTCCTCTCTTTGTTTTTTGTACTGCATGCATTCTTCAAAGATATGTTTGATTGTTAGTGTGCCGCATGCTTGGCACATAGGTGGGTCGCCTTTTGCCATCAAATATTCGTAAGTAATTGAATTACATTTTGAACTATATATATATATATATATATATATATATATATATATATTGTACTGCAGTGCGTTTATAGATTTATGCCGATATTTTATTTAGATATAGGTATACTTAAATTATTGCTGTTATATAATTCTTATGAAATTATAAATAAATTATAATAAAGGTAAGTAGTAGTATAATTTAAAAAATGCAATGTATCTATCATTGATATGTATTAAATCAAATAAATTAAAAAAATATTGGGATTGAGTGTAGATATATAATATACACATAACACATATGCATTATACGCGTATAATGATATATATATATTTGCAATAATTTTTTATTTTATTAAAAGAATACAATTTTTTTTAATAATAAATGACCTTGAAAGTGCAAAATTTCAGATTAAAAATCATAAAATTCTCTTAGAACGTTTTGCACGGCGTTTATATTGAATATATTATATGCAATTTATAAGCAGTCATTACAAACACGATATAGTCTACCATTTTTGACCAATTAGAATTAAAGACCTTGTTTGTTCAAATAATAATAATAAAAGTAAAATAAATCAGAAATATATTTCTCTGTATAGCTAAATTTGGGCAAACAACAGGAAATACAGATAAATAAGTTTCAATAATTTGGAAAAATATAGCGAATCGTGAATAATTATACAGACGCCTGAAATAAAAATCATACGGCGAGTATTATTGAAGTATTCAAAAGATACACCAAATGTATCAACTATATATTATATTTTATCATCTATATAAATATTTATTTATGATTAAATGAAAACTATACATACTTATAATAAAAATTAACTAATAAGTCTTTAGAAATACTTCTGCAGTTTTTAAAATATTAAACTTTTTCCGGTACAGACATGTTTTACTGAAATTAATTTCACGATTCAAGGCAGTTCAGTGGCCTTAAACGATTTGCATTTTCTGCGTGTTGGTAACCTTATTTTACTATGTTTATACGCATGGCAATTTCAAAAAGTTCACATAAACGCGTTCGAATCGTTTATGGCCACCGTTTATATCCCACCTAAATAAAAATATAAAATAAAAGATCAGTCACGAGATGAACAAATCTCGGTTACAACTTTATTTGGTCAGTCCATGCAATTGCCAGTTAAACTATACAATAATACAGTACTTATATAGCTTATACTATAGGTATTATTAAGTGGCTAATAAATTTAATATATATTATACAGATCAAAAAATTTATTTCATTAGAAAACGATGTACGTGGACTTTCGTACAAAACGTCACAAACGTGTTTATGACGCGTCAGGCAAACCGAAGTCTTAAAAAAAAAAAAATTTTTAAAATGCACAAATAAAAACTATCGTCGTGAAAGGAATTGACGGTGACGGTCCTAAACACGGATGTACGTGTGCGTATGAATATCATTATAATATAATATGTGTATAATCCGCAAAACGGCAATTCGATCGGACGGCCAATGGGAACGATCGTAACCTATCCGTTGACGATGAAATACATATAATACATTATGTTAAATAAACACGAGGCATTTATAATAGAAATAATAATTTATTCACATTTATTTATATATGTGTGCGCGCGCTCGAAACAAATTCGCGAACGTTTGATGACGCGTTACGCAACGCGAGGCGATCGGCCGAATATCACCTGCATGCGCGTATAAAAAAAATCGCGAAATACGCGAATTTCCAAGGCGACCGGTTTTCGGCGGCGGCGGCGGCGGGACGCCCATTGACGATGCGGAGAGGTGGCGACGGTTCCGTGGCGGCTATTTGGTCGTGGTGGGAGGTGAACGTACGGCGGCGGTTTCGCGTCACGGGATGGGTTGGTCGGGAAAGTGGGTGCGGATGCCGGGGCAGCGTCCTCGTAGCCGCGTCGAAGGTTCGTCTAGTGCCCCCTCTCGCCCACTCAAAACCCCGCGCACCCCTCGCACACGCGCGCACACCAATCGGGGTACTTCACCGCCAACGCCGCCGGTCGCAATATTCGCGGGTACACACCCCCCACCAGTCCTCTCCGACCGAGAAGCAGGGCCCGCGTCGACCGGCCTACGCTTGTTACGTGAAGGGGGGCCGCGGGAGCCGGCGTCTAAGCGGCGTTGTCAGTTCGGGCGCACCGCCGGCGCGACGTTTTTGCGCGCGCGTCCTATTCCGCCCGGTCGTTTCGTTTTTTGGCGCCGCGCGCTACGGTACCAGTGCGGCGTACGCCAGCGCTCACAGTCACTCGATCAGTCGACCGGCAAAGTCATCGGAGGCCGGTTGAACTCCCATCGAAAGCGCGTGATAACGCACACACACACACACACACACACACACACACACACACACACACACACACACACACAACACACACACACACACACACACACACACACACACATACACATACACTCACACACACACACAAAAATACACACTCGCATACCAAACTTACACACATACACATGCACACAAATATATGTACACACACACGCACGGCATACGCGCGCGAACAGAAATATTCGCGAACGACGCGATTAGTGCGCTCGTCATACGCAGGCGACGTGTTATACCGGTTTGTGAAAAAAAAAAATAATTATAATAATAATAAAAAAAATTTTATCGTTCCGTGTGTCCTCTCTATCGAGTGCCGCCGTGTTACACGCACACTCCAGGCGCCAAAATGAATTCATATAGCTAAGGTATATTAAAGAAAAAAACAAAACAAAACAAAAATATAAGAAATTCAAAATACAAAAACATTTTTACAATTTTTTTTTTTTTTTTTTTATGAAAGTTTTATTATGTATTTTATATAATAATTGGTTGTTGTTGTTGTTGTTGTTGTTGTTGTCTTTCGAACGCGCATTTTGCAAAAGGCGTTGCGGATAAGCTTTTTTTTTTATTATTAATATTTATTTTGGTGTGTGCATGCTCGGTGTGTCGAATTAGCCAAGTGCAAACGAAATCGTGTTTATATACCTTTACAACCAAACTTCCGTGATATTTTATTAGCCGGTACTAATGGTGTTACGAAAAGGAATTTCGCGAAGGACGATAACTACTAATAACACACAGTGCGTATTACTCTATATGATTTTTTTAAAATCTTATATTTAATATTTGTAGTTTATTTCTATTCTCTGCGATCCGCGGTGACGTACATTCACATGCATATAATATGTTATATTAATGTACAATGTTGATGCTCTATAGCAGAATCGTTATTCGGTCAATGTATAAATATTTTATACCACCAGCTATATGGCACTCATTTAAGGCAAATACATGTACACGCGATTACATGTTGTAATCTTTTATCAGACTCTAAAACTTTCATCTACTTATCACTAAAATAAAATGTATGTTATCAAAAAAAAAAAAAAAATATTTCATATTCATTACCAGAACACACTATATTTAAATTAAATTGTATTTCTTATTCAATTTGTATTCGAAATTGTTTATTTTTCAATTGAATAAAAAAACAAATATAATAATATAAAGTTTTATATATTATTTCTTTTTTTTGTTATGGGCATGCGCGTCTTTAAATTGCATATACATAACGCCAGTTTACGAGAATTTATTGAGTTCATTACTCAATAACAATATTTATATTATGCACGATGAATAAATAAAAAAAAAATAGTTTTAAAAATATTACAATGTGATCCAGTTAGAAAGACTATATCCTTGTAGTATCCTTTAAGTTTGAACTTTTATCCTATCACATTAAATTGATTTCGTACCGAACAAGGTCAATTAGAAATAGTCTAGATTTCAATAAACATTAGTACTTTCTATTTTTTATGGGTTTTCTCCATTTATCGAATATGGAATTGGCAAATTTATTAAAATTATATGTGTGATATATAAATGTATGTGTGGAGATGCTAAATGAAAACTATCTAGTATTTGTACCAATTATCACAAAAAAATATTTTCGAAAAAACTCATATTGTATAAAAAAGCATAATACTATCATTATGCTCATTCGTGGCATCAGAATCTACAATTTGAATAAAACTACATTATACGTATTTTCTATAAGAATACTGCAGAGTCGTCACTGAGTTTAAAAAAAAAGCAACTTCCGATATGTAAACTATAAAGCAGTATAAACTGTTACTAATATTATTGCGTCTTTCCTTTGTATATAGACCTTTTTGCGCCAAATTACTTATTTGGGTATGGATTTCACATATTGATATATATATTTTTTAATTTTAAGTGCTTAAAAACTATATATTATAATACTATCAAATCATGGAGATTCAAGGTTATAAAATAATTATGTCATCTGATTGGATTTATGTAAAATGGACTCGCGAATACTTATACCTGTAGAACAATCTATGTCTTAGTGATTCTCAAATTATATGACAATAACGTGACCAAAATGTTTATTTGATTTAATTTTGATGACCCATACAAATTAATATGTTTAAAAATATTATTTTCACGAAAAATAATGTAATAATTTTAAACTTTAAGTATCTCGTAACTACATTATAAATTATAATATTATATTATTAATTGTATTAGGTACAAGATAAAAAAATAAATAAAAAATAATGGAACTATACTGGACCCACTTGTGGGTTACGAGTCATAAGCCAATATATTGAGAACCACTGTTTAAAGCCCAAGAATAAGAATAATGCAAATAATAAATAAAAAATTGTATGAGGTTTTTAATTATAAATTGATTTAATTTTTTTTTTTATTTTAATACCCTCTTTTGTTAGCAAATAAAAAAATTATATTTTGTAGACAATATTGAATTTGGAAATGTAATGTAAAAATTATATTCAATTATATTAACACAACTAAATTATAAAAAACATAAAGTTTATGAATTTCTAAATGTATATACTACATTAAATTCTGTTTGCAATATTTATTATATTGTTTGTACTAAATATAAAAATAATAAACTACAGTTTAAATTTTAAAAATATTATCGACATAATTTTCATACTTTTTTTTATAAAAAATTACAGTATAATACAGTAGAGTGTAATTTATCTCCTAAAATACTTAAATGATAAAAATGTAAGATTTTTATACTATTTTTTTTATCATCATTGAATGATTATATATTTTGAAAATACGTATTTATATTTTGTATTTGACTATAATAAATACGATTTTGGCAAATAAAGTTAAGGTAATTAAGTTTTTTGGTCACGAGCAAATAATTAAATATTAGGAATTCTTATTTGAATACATTTTATACGCGTATATATAATGAAAACGAACTGAAAATTATTTTTCAGTCAATATATAGAACTTGAATCAAATGAAAATCAAACATTATAAAGTTTAAACCAACTATATTAACCGTTTGTTGGTTATACATTTCAAATTTTGTTTATTTTACACATGCTTTATACCTATTTATATGGCGTATTCGTATAGACACTCATAATATCTATATGTAAAACTAATAAGTGATTATTAATATTTAATTAAACTAAAAATATGTAAATAGATTGTGTAAAAAATCTATCGAATTCGTATAATGTCTAGGTATTAGGCCTAGGTTAACACTGAAATAGTGAAAACTTATTCCCTGCATAGTGGAAATATAGGTATCTAAAATCTAGCGCGATTCAATATATAAGTGCTACTCATATTATACCGTTTAAGATACTCAGTTAAAAAACTCGATTTTTAATACTACTATATTTTTTTGTTCTGTGTGTTTATTATAAAACGAATACAGAAATAAATACGTAATTTATTTTGTTAACATATTTTATGTTCTTACAAAACATCACAGACTGTTTCTGTCTATACTTAAACATAATAATCAATAATGGATGAATCTAGTGTTCATAATAATTCATACATAAAACTATTTCATAGAACGAGTGGGGGGGGGGGG